>JANVCC010000036.1:766260-777613 GCA_025345505.1 Todiramphus chloris collaris
CGCCCGCTCTCCCCCCCTCAGCTCCGGGGCCGCCGCGGCCCCCGGGACGCAGCCGCCGCAGTGCGCAGAGACCGGGCCGGGCCTGGGCGCAGCGGAGCGGCTCGGGCCGGGGGGCGCCGCCGCCGTCTGGCGGGAGGAAACAAAGCGCCTTTGTGCGGCGGGGCCGGGCCCGCGCGTGCGGCGGCCCAAGACCCCCTTCTCCTTCTCCCCGCACCCGCCGGCTGCGCTGCCACACTCACGGGCCTTCCCAGGCTCATCGGGGGCCACGCTGCGCTGCTCACACGGCCGGGCCCCACGGCCCCGCCACCGGCTCCCGCCCGGCGCCCGTCCGGCTCGCCGCAGTTGCCGCTGCCGCAGCCGCCGCCATGTAACCCGGCGCGGAGGGCAGGGAGGGGCGGGGCCGGCGGCGGCTCCGCCCCCAGAGGGCGTGGCTGTGGCCGGGGCCGGGGCTGGGCGGCGCGGCCCCCTCAGGGAAGAAGGGCGGGGGGAAGGGCCCCGCGGGCTGGGTGGGCTTCTGAGTGCTCTTGGCTTTTTGCCGCCCGGGGCTCCGAGGGCACGGCCTCTTCCGAGGCTTGCCTGCGATGCAGGGCCTTCCAGGCGGAGCTTCCCTCCCCCGTTCCCTCCTCCCGCAGCTCTCGCCGGCCGATCCCCTCAGAGCCTACCCAGGCTTCGTGGGACACGGCAGCTCTCGGTAGCCCGAGTGCCCGGTTAGCCAGAGGCAGTTAGCAGAGCCTTACAAGTCCAGCTGAGTGAAACACTTCACAGAAGTGGGCCCAGTGGAGCTCTGTGCAGGGCGACACACTGCCACCGGAGCGAGTGTTACCCAGAGGCCTGCAGGCACTAGCGGCAGCCCTCCAGTACTGAGGTAATGCTCAGAAGCTTCAGTTTGGATTGCTGCTTCCTCCTCCTGTTGGATCCCTGCTGCCTCCCGACAGCTTCCCTAGAGTCGGGCTTCTGCTTCTGAAACCTGTGTTTGACCCAAGCCCTTGGCAGTTCCTTGCTCGGCAAGGCCTAGGGCTTGGTTTCTTAAGCGTTTCCCTTGTCCACAGCGCAGCACATCAAGAGAAACCCCACAGGTGGAGACGGGAGCGGGAATGTGGGCTTGCTGCAGCGGGAGGGGGGCAGGGAGCTGAGCTGAGCCACGTCTCTGTGCCCAGGTTACAGGCCCTGCAACAGCTGGCAAGAGGAAGGCAAGGAGTGGGACAAGGAGCCCCAGCATCCGTTGCTGCCAGGCAAGCACTGCTCCTGCCAGCGCCATCATGTAGGGGTGGGGACATGGCTGTGTAGGCCCAGTTAAACCATCCTGGCTTTAAACATCCCTCGTGGCAGAGAGACAAACGCATGGTTGGAAGATAGCAGGCAGGAACAATAGAAGCAGGCTTTCCTTCTGCTAAAGTGATATTTTGGCTCAGATGTTCTGCAGTCTTGGGGGGGCCTTAATGTTCCCGCCCACAAGCATCTACAAACTACGTGCCATTGCTATCGCCTCTGAAAAGATTTCGCTCTTGTTATTGCATCTCCCTTAATGGACATAGGCAGACAGTAAAAATCTACCCTGAAAATCACACCTAATACAACAAAATAAAGCAAAGTTTTTTTTTTTCCCCATGAGACTTTTGTACAGCAGTCTTGGTGGGGAGAGAGAGACATGAAAAGACCAGGCCTGTGGGTATAAGAAGAGCCTTACGCTTCTACTAAGACAGTTTCAGCACAACTCTCAAAGATAGGGTGTGGTTTTCCTAGGACATTTATATGCCTTTTCAGTGCAGGATGACTCAAAAGAAGATAAAAAAATTAATACTAATTTTTACTGGTTAAACAGAGGTGATTTATAGTCAGTACTAAGAGGTTTTAATTTAGTCACATGCATTGCTAACTCTGATGGTGCCCCCATGAGCAGAGGTGACTTGGGCATTTGATAATACAGCACAGTACTAAAAACACACATACAGAAGTCAGTGACTAAGCTGACAGTTCACATTACTGTATTTGCTAGTTTGTAGACAGCTAACCATGCTACCAACAGTGGAGGAAAGTCAGAAACAGTTCCCCTGCCTACCCAGCAAAACAGAGTTGGAAGATGCCAGCACTGGCTGCTCCAAAGGCCCTGTTTTTAAATACAGTCTATAAAAAACCTGCAGGAGTGCGTATTTGGAAGAGGTGATGTTAGGATGGCAACCAGAGCCAAGCCACAGAAGTATTTACTTGCATTAAAGAAAGAGATTTGTGACTCAAAAAAGGCAAGAGCAGTAATGTTTGTGTGTCTACATCCAGAGCTCTTTAGTTAATTAAAGAAGCCTTCCACACGTATATTTTCATTATGAGAGACTAAAGGGCAAGCTGATCCTAGGGTACTGCAGTACTAAATTTTTTCTGTTGCAGCCTTGCTATAGCACCTGGAGAGACCATCGTCGTACTGTGTCCCTTGGGACCATTTGCCAATACCCACATTGCCATTTCAGCCAGGTGGAGAAGTTGCACATCCATGGAGTTTGCTCTGCAGCAGCTCGGACTGTTTGAAAAGTAGTTTAGCAAACGTGGAGGAGGCCTGGGTAGCACATGCTCACTCATAAATCTCACATAGTTCACCATTTTTCTGCGTACCTAATTAATAAATCAAGAGCTTCTTACTTTATTTTTCTCCAGATTCTTTTCTGCCACTCAGAGAGCATGGTCTGTGGTGGGATCTAGTGAAGGAGATCTTTCAATCTGGAGGAAAATCATGTAACAAGGAAGAGTGTGATGCAGGAATGTTACTTGTCTCCAGCCTCACTATTTATAGAATTACAATGCACCTGAGAGAGTTTCTCCGAATTTAATTGTGATTTGAATAGCAATTTATAGCTATCTAATCCAGCAAATTGCCGATCTATTCTCAGATTTTTAATATCCTATTGATTAGGCTATAAATTACCGTGTCGAATTATTTCACCATTCTCCAGAAGAATGCAATTATATAGCATGCAAATGGTATGCTATATGATAGCAACCCATTCTAAAACATTTGCAGATATTAACTGCCAGTAAAATGCAGAGTAGAAAAGAACTGGGCTTCAAAGGTCATAAAGCCCAGCAATTAAAAAAAAAAGAATTAGAACTGAAGCAATGATTCATTTATTATATCAAAGTTCTAAAAGATGAAGCAGTAAATTCCAGTGTAATATTTCAGGACTGTATGTGAATCATTACTTGTGGAATAAAAGGGAATGAAGTATTTTTAAGTGTCCACACCCATTATGACTGGCAAGGGAAGAAAGATTTGGAGGCGGTTTGAAAAGGTTGCCCCAAGGTGACTTGGTAGCTCCAGGCTTTTGTCTCAGTTTCACTGCTTTGCTGATCATTTCTGTGGGAAATCTTTGTTTTCTGGCATTATACAGCTCTCTGATGACTCCAGGTATTTTCAGAAGAGGCTCAACATAACATGTATCTCATATCAAAGGTGATGTCTGGTTCTTGGCCTGTACTGCAGGATCAGCCACATTTGCTAAAACATACAGGGGACAGTACCCCAGGCACCCCCTGGACCGCTCCTGCTCAACTTCTGTGTTCTCAACAGAGGAAGGGAAATGCATCCCAGGACTGACAATGCCTACCAAAGTCTAGGATTCATTTTGCATAGGCATAGGAGTGGGTTTAGAGAGAAAATCCAACTTATTAAAAAGGGGTGGGGAGACGTTGAAGAAATGGTTTTGCTGCCTCCTTGGCCTGTTCCTGCTTACCTGTGCTCTGCAGGGTGATCTGGACCCTGAAGTGTGCTTTGGTTTTCCTCACACAGCTCCCACGCGTTTTTAATAGTTTGTTTGAGTCTCTTTTAACTGTTGCCTTCTCCAAACAGCCTGGTTCCCTGCAGGTGTTAAGCAAAGCCTTTACAAATCACTTGCTTTCCCACTTTACAGTTTCATAGTACTGATGTTCAGCACAAACAGTCCAGATAAATTTGAGTTTCACTGACAACCCAACAGCTCAGGTAGCTTCATTTCTTGGGCACTTCCATTTCCTGGGAAAGGTCAAACTACACCTTTCCATACTGGCTGTAGGGCTTTTTAATTTGCTCTTATTAACACAAACACATTGTTTCTAATGGATGCTTTCAGAGTTTGCAGCCTTTAAAGTTTTCCCAATAAATTTTAAAGTACATCACGCCAGAATTATTAGCAGGTAACCACACAGAAGTTACCAACTTAAAAACTTTTACCAAATTTTTGCATCAAAATTTTTTGTTTTAGTTAAAACCTGCAGTCTTTGGCAGTAGCCAAAGCTACCTGGGCACAGACAGCCCTCATGTGCCCTCACTTGGTAGAACTGACTTTGCTAGAGCAAGCTTTGCGCCTTCTCCATTATGATCAGGAAAGGAGATATGACAACATTAGACCATTTATTAGAAAGGAAAAAGGCAAACCCTAAATCTTCACCCCTGTGTGAAGCAATTGGAAGACTGGAAAAAACCAGACCATTAACAGAGACCAAGTCAAACCAAAGGCAGCAAAGTACAAAGGGCAAGTGAACGTGGAAGAAGAAAGTCACAGAAGATATTCAACTTTGAGATTAAAAATATATAGGTTCTGTGACATTGGAAATTCTGTGAATCTGCAAGGAAAAAAAAAATCATTAAACACTTAGACCAAGTCATTCTTCCCCCTTGGTAGATCATCAGCAATCTAGGACACTTCAATAGACCTAGCTGTACACAGGCTCTCCACTTAGTTATCACACATTTTTATTAAGTCAGGGAGTTCCATTGCCTCCTTTTTCTATATCTTAACCAACCCTTAGCACAGGGGACCAAGCAGCTGCCTAAAGCAGGAGTTGGCAAAGCCATGGCAATACTGGGAGAAGAGAAAAGTTTGGAAAACTTTCCTTGTAGCTGTGTCATCACTGAAATGTCAGCCCTCTGTGTGTGAAACTCATTTGTACAGCTGGAGCTCTCCCAGATTTCACAGCCTTTCATTAATTCATTAGTGCACCTTGCACAGAGATAGCTATCAGTATTTCACACACAGGATAGCAAACCATCAAGATAGGCAATTAAGGCAGTATGTGTTAGCTTTAACCACCCTTTAAAGGATGACTGTATGGACATTGTTAGTCTTGGTGCTCCAAGTGACCCGAGTTGCTTCTAAGTTCCTAGCACGGGACAGGAAATGTGCTGGAGTCAGTGGATGAATCTACAGCTGTAAAACATTCTGTAGAAAGAGGAACAGGGCTGTTGTGACAAGGCAAAGGGCAAGATGAGGTAGAAATAAGAAGCACCAAATTTTTTTTTACTATCACTTTAGATACAAGAGAATTCTGTTTGCGATAGCTCTCCTCCGTTCAGACCTGCAGGAACACATTGCTTTCATCCCCACCTCCAAAACCTCAAGTGAAATAGTTCAGAGAACGTGTCTGCCCACTGATTTGTCACCAGAGCAATTGTCTATGGTATCTCTGTGCCAGTTATTGGATTGGCTGCAGTGCTGCTAGAGTTGAACTAGTTGGAACTGTTCAACTCCCCATATTCCCCAGCCCCATAATATCTTAACTTTAATTAAGATTTTCTAAAACATTTTACGTTTTCTCAACAGTTTTGAGACACATTCTGGGATGGAATACATTTCCAAACTATTTGTTTTCTCATGAAAACTGGGTTTTGCTTATGTGCCAGAATCAACAGACAAATTTCTTTTTGGACAGACGACAGGAAATGATGTGAGATCACAGGACAACTGTCTGAAGTACTCAGGAAAGAGGGACTTGCACTATACTTGCACACTACTATACAGGGGGGCAGAAAAATGCACAGAAGCACCATTTACTACAGAGGGAATCAGGCTTATGAAACACAAGATCTCTATCTTATTACAGCTCAAGCAAAAAGTCTATTTGCATGCAACTACACTACAATGAAAACCAGAGTTGTTGGGTTTTTTCCCTTGAAGAGGAATAACTGACCAGAATTGTCTAAATTCACTTTGTCTTTTACTCTTGAGGAGGAACTTACCCCTCCTAACACGCTATAAATGCCAACATATGCATTGGAGATTCTCCAGACTCTGACTGGTGCCAAGCACTGGGATCATCTTCTTACCCTGGTATTTCCCATCAGCTTCAGTAAAGACTCTTCCAATGCAAACTGCTTTAAATAGTCTCCAATCATAGTTGCTTAGAGGTTAATCTGTGTCTATTCATCTGTCCTTGTTTGAGTGAGAACAGAACTAATTCTGTTCAGTGAATTTACTATCAGTTCCCCTTTGCAGCAGTAATACAGAATTTAGACAGAATTCAGTCAAAAAATGTTAAATGAAATCTTAAGGGACGATACATCTAAAGCTGTATTTTGTGACAGGGGAAAGGTATTCCTCCCTTGTTCTTTGTGTTTCATGAAACACTGGACAACCATTTAAGACACAGTTAAAATCAGTTCCTGATAAACCTATTTTAGTAGACACAGAAAGTTGTTAACCATTATCTCAAATTTCTTCTTATTGTTTAATCTGGACACTCCCAAAACAAAAGTAATTGAGATGATTCAAAGAAGAGGTGTTTCAACCTTTGGATCAGCTCTAATTGCAGTACTTAATTCTCAGGATTGCTGCAATTCAACAGACTCCAACATGATCATAGCGTTCATGCATGCTCTGCATTGCCCTGGATGACAGCAAGAGCTGCCACGTGGTTCCTATCTGTAATGTGATGTCCTCAGTGGCTCACAGCACCACAAACCAGCTGAAAGACCTTCTTCTGTTCCACTGCATCCATTATTACAGAAGTTAGCTGTACAAATCCATTCACTCGTGTTTAGTAGTGGGAGAATTTTTGTGACAAGGTCAGGATGGGCAGCAGGAGATCTCACTTGGGCACCCAAAGCAATGAATAATCAGGCGGCACCCACCAGGCAGCAGTGAGCAAACTCTTCCTGCTAGTCTGTGTCTTGAAAGGGTGGCCCAGAGGGATAAGGCTGCAGGTTACAAACCTCTTAGCTTTTCCTTGCTGTTAATCCAGGACAGACAGTCTCTCTAGCTACAGACTGTCTTGGAAGAGGTATCTCCCAGAAATCAAGGATGGACTCGAGCCTCAGCCCTTGCTTTCAGAGTTGAACCATTCTGCTGGGTCTGGACTAGGAGACTCATTACCACTGCCCCAACCAGCCCGCTCTAAGGGCAATGCTAGAGAGAATTTACTGCTATCAAGCTTGTCTGTCAGAGACACTTTACAAAGTCTTCACAAGACAGCACAACATTTTCCCCTCAACCCAGCAAGCGTTTCTAGATGTCAGCTATTTATTTTTACTCACAGACTATGCAAGCTGATATTTCCACATTTACATGGACCAACACTAATTATTAATACGATTAATACTAATAATCTAAATACTTCCTAGAAGTACAGAGTAAAGCAAGATTATTATGGCTTGTGGTAATACCCCTGTTGAAATTATTAAGGCAATTCATTTGCTAGTAGTAAAAATGATTCAAGGACTACATATACAATTTGCGATCAAAGTACTACCCTGTAGCTCCAGTTTATCATCCTAAGTCCAATGATATTTGTTAGTAAACAATACCCATGTAATCATTGCTAGGCCATGGTAAATCAGTGGCAAGGCTTGAACAGGCTGTTGTCAAGCAGGAAAAGTTCAACCAAGAACCTGTGTTAACTGCTGAAATCAAGTGAAACAGCAGGGTAATAATGGAAACTTTTGAACCTTTTCGCACAGAGCAACAAGAAGATTTATCTTCCTGATTGCTCTAATGCTTCAGATAACAGGCCAGCATGGGAATATGGGCCTTAATGTCAGCTAGTAAACTTTGGTGACCTTTGAAGGGAACTCCATGTGACATGACAATCACAGTGATCAGGACAAGCTTTATCGGCTCTGATACAATGGTCCTGCATGAGCAGATACTCCTTTTTCCCTCACAAGTGCTCAGTGCTCTGCTTCATTCATTTCACAAGACAGTGCTCACCTGATTACCAGTAACTGGATACAAAAAACAAACACAAACAAACACACAACAAACAACAAAAACAAAACCAAGAAAACCTGAAAAAAACCAAACCAAAACCACAAAAAAATCAGTGTACTGCCCTATGAGTTACTCATCACATATTGCCCCAGTCTGAGGCCAGAGTCACCAGGGTTTAAGGGCTCTCCAAATACCCATTACATTTATTTCTACAATCTGCAAGAATGTCAGGGTATTATCATCTCTACTTTCCTGAACCCATTCACAAATGTCAAGGTCACAGTAGCCCGTAGAAGCAGATGCACAATTTCAGATTGCTAGAATTGAATTTTGCAAGGGATTGGTACTTCGTTCCACTGCTCAGCATTTCAACCCACTTTTCAGAGTGGCTGGTACTTCTTGCACCAAGTGCAGGTCATAGAAGCTCTGAATTCTCAGTTTTTGCAGGTTATTTTAGGCTTTGTCCGGGCAGTTCTGATATTCCCCAGCACCAAAAGCCCCTGAGTAGCTGTCCTTGTACACCCTGATTAGCTGTGCTTGCACAACCTCCACACCAACCCCTCTGCTCCCTCTCAGCTGCTCACCTTGGTTCTCCAAGTTCCCTCCCATTTCACAGTTTCTATTTTCTTTTCTGCTTTCCAATTCACATCTCATTTTTACAAGCTTCTTCTCCCAACCTACTCCTTAAAAATTTCCTACCTATTCAGTCCTTGTTTCTTCTGCACATGAGTCAGGTAGCCACCTCCAGCTTCTCCAGCCAACAGGACCCACTAAAAGCAGTGCATGGGAGGAACTTGCATTCAGTTAAGGTGCCCAAACCCAAAACAGGCTGCAGCAGCCCGTGGATGCAGTCACAGGAGAATTCCTGTTCAGAAGTTGACTGAGCTGGGAACTGACAGTCAGTATGGGATTTTTTCTGCTACCACATCTATCTCATCTGCAAACCCTGTGTTCTCCAGCTCATAGATATCAAGAGATTTTCCACAAAGATAAGATGAACATCTTTGATTCTGGATTTCAAGAGTGCCCTCCTCTTCTGCAACAGGCAAGAACCTTTTAAAAACTTTTTTTGTTTGCCTGTTTTTAAGTAGGACAAAACCAATGCTCTCCACCCCAGCTCCTATAAAATGACAAAATATTTGAGCTAAATATTCCAGAAAAGTTCAGATTTGGAAATACACTTGGCACAAAAGTGTTTCCAACCGAAGAATTAGCCATCAGCAAAGTCACAGTCTGCTGAAACCAAGGCAGTCACAGAGACCAAGGAAGGCAATACCAACAC
Organism: Todiramphus chloris collaris; assembly: GCA_025345505.1. Classification (NCBI taxonomy): domain Eukaryota; kingdom Metazoa; phylum Chordata; class Aves; order Coraciiformes; family Alcedinidae; genus Todiramphus; species Todiramphus chloris. The sequence continues at coordinate 775,489 of JANVCC010000036.1, forward strand.
CAGAGCTTCCCAGCCTTGCCCATTCTGCTTTGCTATGCCGGTGCTCCCTACACCTACACATGTCTCTCTCCATGGCCACTCCTGTGCAAAGGAACAGGCACATTCACACCTTCTCCTCCCCCAGCAGAAGGTACCCAGACAGCTAATGCAGACCGTATCACCTCTCCGGGAAGCCTTCTGACATCCTCAGGGCTGGAAAGCCACTAGCTGTCAGGGAAGGTGCTGGCATAAGGATCTTCCTACGCAGGAACACATTAAATAGGAAAAAAAGTGGACAAGAGAGTTTCTGAGAAAGATATGGCCCTGTCAGTATCATCCTCGTGGGCTGGTGAGAGGTTGCTGGGTGGACACAGGGAAGCCCCACAGGGTTGCTGGACACTCACTGCTGGGATGTGGAGAGCCCTATTCAAGCTTCTCTTCCCTTTCACAAAGGTACTTTGGGAAGAAAAACTCTCAGCGGTGTAAAGCAAGAGGACATTTCCTGTAAGAAAATAATCCACGCTCCAGGACCAAGTTTCTTCCTGTGATTTTGTGCCAATGCACAGTCACACAGTCTCTCCTACTACCCAAAACCTGCAGCTCCCCCTGTGCCCTGGGGCTGACCCTACACTGCCTCACTGCAGCTGCCCTTATGGGTCCGTGGGGCACCCAGTGGCCAGGTGGGCAGAGGGTGGGCAGGAGACTCGGGCTTATGGGGAGAGAACCCAAGAATCAGGAAAGGCACCAGTGAAGGAAGTGAGTAGATAAGTGTTTAAATAATCTCCACCATCAGCTTCTCCATAGGCTCGATTTTTGTGTGGTTGGAGGGACAGATAGAAACCATACGTGACTGTGCGCAGGCAATGGGGACAATATCAAAACTAGCCTAATTTAGAGGGTATAATTTCCTTTTTATTTTCACTGTATCCTATGTGAAAAGCATTTCAAGACATACGCCCCCACCTCCCAAATTCTATTATGAAAAGCTGGATCTCACCAAGCTGTTTTCCAACATGGCAAATTCAGGTCTTGTGGCTCTGACAGTTTTCTGAAGACACCATTCACTCCTGACTGAGCATGAGCAACCAGGTCACTGGACACCAGGAGGGCACGACTCGGTGCCCTAATGCCTGGGTGATGCCTAATGTGCTTCTCAGAGCCCCATCTCCAGCCCCAGCAGAGTCTGCCTCACCCCTGCCTAGTGCTGGCAGCTCCAGCAGCAGCATCAAGGAAACACGCCCCCAAATCTGCCCTTGCCTTCTTGAAAATAAACTTTCCTTTATGCTGGTGGTGGCAAAACTAGTCCCCAGTCTGCTTTCAGTTACAGTTTTCCATGTGCTGGGCTGAGGCTGTGAGGCTTCTCACCCCCTGCAGAGCAAACACAGAATTTGCAAGGAATAAAGCCGTGCTTACATAAGCTTCCAAGAATGCCAAGCTGAATGACCGTCAGAGGAAAAACTTCTGATAGAAAACCTATTTTTTGTCTTTTTGAGAGATCTAATCTATCTCCTGTGCGTTCCTGACCTTCAGAAAGTATTTTCACCTCACACATTAAGTAAAACAATCCTCTTAACAAGGGAACATTTTGTTAGAGCTTTAAAATGGGTTACGTAAATTATTTGTAGTTCTGACAGCAGGTTTCTCTTCTGTCCATGAGGACAGTTGTTAGGAGAGTGCTATGAGGTTCACTTGCAATCACTGCAGATAATCATCTGAAGGGACTGTTGGAGAGGAGATTTTATCTGGGGCATATGCTACAGGTTTATCAAGGCTTTTTATAAAAGGAGCATTTCTGCCAAATAATTTGCAAGAGAGAGAATAAAAAAAAAAAAAATCCCTGATATGAATGGTGAATTGAAAAAAAAAAAATTCCAACTCCCACAAACTTTAGGAAGAACAGAATACAGAAGGGAAAAAACCTAACATATATATATATAAAAAAGTACATTTCTCAATCCATGAGTTTACATTTGTTGACTACAGTGGGAATTGCAGTCAGTTTGTTCAGTACAAATCAGAGTGGAAAAGTCATGCAAGAAGTAGCTACTTTTAGTATTACCTCAGAGCACTCATTTTGTAGTTCTTTCTTTCTTTCTTTCTTTCTTTCTTTCTTTCTTTCTTTCTTTCTTTCTTTCTTTCTTTCTTT
>JANVCC010000036.1:777623-887863 GCA_025345505.1 Todiramphus chloris collaris
TTTCTTTCTTTCTTTCTTTCTTTCTTTCTTTCTTTCTTTCTTTCTTTTCTTTCTTTCTTTCTCTCTCTTTCTCTCTTTCTTTCTTTCTCTCTTTCTCTCTCTTTCTTTCTCTCTTTCTCTCTTTCTCTCTCTTTCTCTCTCTCTCTCTCTCTTTCTCTCTCTTTCTCTCTCTTCTTTCTCTCTTCTCCCCAACCCCTAACCATCAGACACCCATTTAGAATGGGAATAGTTCTCAGTCAGTACAAGTCTCCCACCTCCCTTTCTCTTGTCACTGGTAAGGCTGCTTCGGAAAAAAGTTTCTAGTGATTTCTTCAGGAGTGGGAAAGGAAGGGCATAATTTATGAATTGGGATTAATTTTCTAGGTTCCCCATTATATTTATGAGCTATTTAGAAAAACCCACCAGACTAAAGCCCATTATTTTATTCAAATAGAAAGCCTTTTGTTTGATTTTAAGAACGCTGGTTTACGAAACCAAAAATTTAAAATGAAAAATTTCAAAACAAATTAGGGACATTCCATTTTAAAATCTTTGTAAGCAGTTTAGATTTTTTTTTCTAAGTAGCAAGAACATTGAGTCAAAAGTTTCATCCAATGCCAAATATAAGTGATTGAGCAAATGCAGTAAACCAGATTTCTACACACTCCTGCCGGCATTAAGCTCTCCACAACAGTGGTCAAGAAAGCAAGAAGCCCTGCTGCCCCTTCTGTAACACGAAGGTACTCCAGGGAGTGACATTTTCAGGGAGAAAAAAACTGGGCTTGTAAATCACACACATGGACAAACTCAGCAAAAGAGGACCTTTACCCACAAAACTTAACACCTACTGACATTTCCAACTCTACCTGGGTATGCTATACCTTTATGATTCCAGTTGTATCTTGCTAACTCGTGGGGTTTTGCCTTTGTTTCCTATTCCCTCCCCTTCTTTGTTTATGCAGAGTTGTCTCGTGATTTTATTAGCAACAGTCTCTCTTGCAATACTTGATCTACAGAAAATGCAATGTATTAGTACTTCTAGGTACAATGTTAAGTATTCCTCTGAATTATCTAGAGACACTAGCTGACTAATATAAAATTATTTTATTTATATAAAAGGCAATATATTATTAGTTTGGTAATTCTCAAAGAGAGAGAGATGTTTTTAAGTGTTAGAAAGACTGATCTCAAACCTTTATACTTCTCTTTAAAGAAACAGGTACACACAGACATTTAACTTACCATTACTGAAGCTATCTTTTGACTTCCTCAGTATCATTAATATTTAAGCAGAAAGAACAGAACAATTATCCTAATGATACCACACCAGAACTAACAAACTAATTTTGAAAAAGTCATCCAGAAGAAGTGAGAAGGTCGACCAGAAAACACGAGTCAGGAATAGCTATGCTCCAGTGAGGAGGGGAAGGTTATGTTGCTGTGATATGAGTAGTGCACAGCTGTTACTCTAGTAATAACTCATCATATTAATATTTAAATGAGAAGAGGAGGAGGGCACGAGATTGTGTCTGACTCAATGGTCCCTCCCTGTCCTTAAGCAAAAAAATAGGCCACCGCTGCAGAAAGAGCATTAGGAGCTATAGAGTGGGAAGGTTTGTTTTCACTGCCTCATGAATAAAAGTGGGCAAACTGGTCCCTGAAGTTTAAAAATTATACTGATTTTATTATTGCACATTAAATTGTGTTTCTACTCTCAGAAGTGGCCATTACCTAATGAACAAATTGATCCAGCAACCAGGGCTTTAGGTTTGTACACAGTGTTTCATGGATTTCAATATATTTTCATCAAGGTTCTATTCTTCCTGCAACAAGCCACTCATGGGAGCCTGGAAGTTCCTCACAGAGAATTGCTGAATTGCTGCTGTACTTTTGCCATTTATCTACACACACACTGATAAAAACCATTTCTTTAATCAGGTCTTACTTACTTCGGGGCTTGTCCCATTGCCTTGGCCCATCAGGGTCTCTGGCACAGGCAGGCTCTGGAGAGCTGAGAGGATCAAGGAGCAGCTGCCTGCAGGAGCTGTTGTGAGAAGCAGAAGCCTCAGCCCCAGGGAGCCTGGGGGAGCTTCAGGAGGTAGAGCAGCAACACCCAGCAACAGCAGGCTCAGCACAAGGTGGAGAGCTGGAGGAAAGGGCTGATGCAGGCATAACCCAGACAGATGTGGGTGACATCCCTGGCAGGAGAGGCAGCCTGACCACGCTTGGTTGCATCTAGGGTTGCACAACTTTATCCAACAATTCAATATAAACACACCTACCACGTGCTAGTTTTTTTTGGGGTTGGGTTTTTCTTTTTAATTCTGTACAACTCCTCGTTAGCAGAGTGTTAGTATGACACCCTGGCTGAGCATCGCCTTGTTGGCTATATAACTGTAAAGGTAATAAACAACTATTTAACGAGAAACACAGACTCCAGAAATGCCCGTGAGGTGAAATAACAAATAGTTTGTCACAAAACATACCCGCAAAGAATAATTCAGCTTAGTGCTTGGCATGAAAATACAAGATACACAAAGTACAACCATTAAGAGATGCCAAACTCACGCAGTAACATCAGTTCTCAGCACACCAAGGAAAATTCATCAGAAATTTTCTTTCTTTTTTTTTCAATTCAAACAAAGACATACTTCCCCCCTTCATTTAATTTAATTTCGTCAGCCTAATACTTGAAATGAAGTTTGCAGCCAGCCTGAGTTAATGTTGATCTTTTTATCTGACTGATGCTGAGGTTTTATTTGCTGCATCCTGTACAACAGAATTTGTGTTAATAATCCACTTTATAAAAGACCATGTGTCAGATCTTCTCCATATACATCATCAGTGTCCCAGTAGAGTGACCATTTGAAACCAGGCTTCATAACTTGGTACAAAGGTTTGTACTCAAAGCAAAATCAGGCTGCTGGATAGACAGGAGGAATGGGAAGTAGAGGTACCTTCCAGCCCCTATCATTCTGTGATTCTGTGATCTAGACTGCTCACAAGAGTAAATGACAAAGGTCTGCAGGAAGATACTCCCTCCTGTATTAGTAATTACACTAAGGCAGGAGAGGTTCCTCCTAGTATTTGGGGAGTGCTAGAAAAACAAGCCTGCCACACTGACTTTAATCCCCGGAAGATCTCTCCCTCCAGCTCCATCACTGCTGCTATCTCATGGGTATGACATACAGGAGGCAGGAATTAGTCACCTACCCCATTAGCACTCCAAGCTGGGACTCATATGTTCTCAGTCACATGCAGAGGCAGAAGCCATCCTCCAATTCCTTGAGCTTCTGTGACAGCCTCCAGTGACAACTCCAGCTCCAACACATATCATCTGCTTACTGTGAGGCTGAAGAACGTTTGCACTCCTGAAGCAGCTGAAATACTAGTGCTGCTCACTAGGAGAAGGGCTCAGTATTCAACCAGCTTGGATTCTGTGTTATGTCTTTGGCCACAGAAGAGCTGAGGAAAAATGGTGGAAGAAGCAGAAGAGTCCCTAAAGTAGCAAACCTCTCTTTCTATGTGAACAGGTTTGGTCTGGTCCACTGGAACACAAAATATTTGCTGCTCTTTATGGTAGTAGCACCAAACGTGATTTTAGAGCAGTCAAACACAGTCCCTTCCTCCTTGTACACTCTCTTCCACACCGTCTTCACACATACCATTTCAAAACCCAAAATCCTCCTTGTGAGAGCAGTTGTCCAGATTTCAAAGCATTAATGTACGGTTGCTAAAATCATCTGCAGAGCAGTCTCCAGTTTTTCCACTGGTGTTCAGCATCCTGAAAATGTTAGAAAGCCAGAGGTCTCACTACTATTCCCTCCTTCCTTTTAGTCTGCATTTTAGAAAGCAATTGCATGAAGCATAATACACATTAACAAGGAGATAAGGCTAATGTACCATTTGAAATCAGAAGGAAAACTGCAGAAAAAGGTGAAAAAGTCTTTGCAACCACTGAATTTTTGAATTGTTAATTGAAGGTGAATGTGTGATAGGAAATAAACATTTTCACATAAAATTGGATCAGCTGAAAGATTTAATAACTTCCATAAAATAGCACATTGCAACAGATTTTATACTCTTTATGGGCAACCATCAATTTCTAGCTGGGTTTGATGGCAAATAGATCAATGTATGAAGTTTGAGGAGATCCAGAAGTCCAGGCTCAGATTTGCTCTTTTTCCAGTCACAGAAGGAACTGATAGCTTATTCTGGATCCATAGCCATGCTGGCACCAAAAACCCCAGACCTGCATCACGTGCAAATTCTAATTTAATTAGCAGCAGTGAGTTTAAAGGGGCAAACACCAGATGCAGACTGCTGGGCCCAGCCTCTGGCATGGTAAAACACAGTTTTCACCCATGCCCGAATCTTCCTTAGCCGTGATGGGGTTCACAGCTTTGTCTTTCTAGATGAAACTGGGCAGTTGTGCTCCCTGAAGGCCATACAAGTGGACAAAGTCCCCACTGGCTCTGCACAGGCCACATGGCCCACTTGAGGATCTAACAAATGTTCTCAGACGTGCTGTCTAGCTTAGGTTCCAGCTAACAGCAGCAAGGAGTACATGTTGTTTATCAGTCAGAGAAGATGGGTTGGCTTTTTATAGTCTAAACTTCATGAAGTGATAAAGATCTATGAATCATCTAACATGCAGTTTATCTACAGACAAATAGGATTAAAAATAGAGCAGGTAGTTTCATCTCTCTCTTTTTTTTTTTTTTTTTTTTAATTGGAATGGAAACAGAAAGAAAGCTGGCAGATGAGGAGAAAGAAGGCTGCTGAGGATGCTGAGCACAAGGTTATGTCTGAGGACTGCAATGAGAGCTTCCTCAATTATTGTGTCTCCCTGGTGACAGACAGCTCTTACATACTCTCAAGTGGCCCTTTTCTGTAATGAGGATCTCAATATTTGGCCTATTCATATTTTTTATTTCTCTGCACTTGGTCCAGGAAATCACAAGGCTTGGCATTTTACCACTGGAATTGATGCAAAGACTTCTGCCTTTTAAGTGCTTGGCTCTGGCTCAGAGTTCTTTAATCTTTTCTTTCCTAAACGTAACTGATTGACAGGAGTGTGCACCTCTGGGTCAGCTTTCAACTCATGATCCAAATAGCTCCTCTTGGAAGAAATCCCAACAGTTTCCCAAAGAATTCTCTTTGGGACAGTCTGGAAACCCTCCTTGTCAATAAATAATTTCTACCAAGTGAAACACTGACAAAGCTTCTCTGCTCAGCTAACTCTACTGTGAAACATTAACCCCCTTCCCTGCTTCATGGTGGCAGAGACCATGTTTTGCTGCTTTGTGACCCATGATGAGCTCGGTGTGGACTCCCATACTTTCAGCACACCTCTCTGAGGTTTGGTATTGAGTTACACGGCACCTACAGTTAAAGCAGCAGATGGAAAAAGCAACTTTCATTTCTTCCTTTTCTCTACTGGGCATTATATACAGTGAGAGGGGGCAGACAATGCCAGGCCACCTCTTCCTCATCCAAGGATGGTCTGTTTCCCAGACACACACCAACCCACCCTGCCCACAGCATGTAAGGATGTAGGATGTAAGGAGCTCTGCCTGCCATCACCTAGGGATCTTGCTGCTCCAGCATATGTGGAAGAGCCGTGGCTCTGAGGGCGAGGGAGGATGAGGAGAAATATGCTGCCAAGGAGAGCAAGGGTAGATGCCTGCTACAGAACCAGATGGCTGTGGGACCACCATGACACAACACACGTCCCTGACAGAGCTCTCTGGACACAGCCGTGCCCAGAAGTCAGTAGCACAGCTGGGCAGCACCAGAAAGTCCAGCAGCACCACTGTCACCTCAGAGGTCTTTGAGGCTGAGTGACATGGCTGGGACACACAGCAATGCCATTACATGGGTCGGTTGTACCCGCAGTGAGACAGGGCACAAATTTGTACCCTTCACTGCTGGGAAGAAACGGTGACACTGGAGGCATCAGGGCTGGCATTCCACAGAGCTCCGGGACCTTGTGGTGAATTCCTGAGGGTCTCAGAGGTTCAGATGCTCTGGAGGACCCCTTCTCACTCCAACAACCCCAGTAGAGAAGGTTTGCCTAGAAGAAGGTTATGCGTGATGCCAGAGCAGCACATGGGCAGGGGCCATCTCACCAGTATCCTAACTGACACCTATGTCTCTGGCTTTTCCCTATCCACTCCTTCCAACCTCACCCTTCCACTGAGCAGTTTCTCTACATCCAAACTTCTCCACAGCCACAATTCTCTCTCCTCCACCTCTCATAATAGGCAGCCTGTCTGTGCTGACAAGCCCATGCCACATTGTTCACTCCTGCTAGCAAGCCCAGAAAAGGAAGACTCCTTCAGGTCCCTCCTCAAAAAGGGTGTACAGAAGAAGCAGAACACCAGATCTCCCTTTGTGCCTCTTCTCCAGAGGTGCTTTATGTCTGGTGGCATTGCCCTGCAACAAGTATCCATCTCAGGATGGCTACATGGCTTTGCCAAGCCTGTGCCAGCAGCCCGGAGCTCTTTTGTAATTAGGATGCTTCACTCAAGCAAAAGAAGTTGTTAAGAGAAAAATAGAGAAGAGTGTTTTGTAGAAAGCACTGGGTAAGGAAAAATAAACCAGCTTAATGTTCTCACACAGAGCACTGATCCAGAAAAAAAAAAAAAAAAAAAAAGGAAAATATTTTTATTTTCATTAAAACAACCCAAAGAAAATGAAGTCCACTTTTGCTGCAGTGCAAGTAGACTGCACAGCCTCCTACGGAAAGGCTGTTACAGCCCTGCTAGCTGGCCCAGACTCGACACTGGGGAGACACTAGGAGAAACAAAAAAGCCCAAACCAACAAACAAACAAACAGAAACCCCACTCTTACTCAGAACTTCCAGCCTTCTGGCTGCAGCTTGCACACACTAGTCACAGCACAACCAGGACAGCCAAGGAGACATTAGGTCAGTTTAGAGGAACAAACTCACACAGCTCAGAGTCCACACCTCCCTGAAGGGCACCAAGCTTTCCCTATGGATGGCCAAGCCTGGCATGGGCAACTTGCTCTCTCCCCCTTGTTCCCTGGCTTCTCTTTGGAGCTTGCGCTCCCAGGGAGCCTGAGCAGCTCCTAAGGGATGCAGGAAACAAAGTCCATGCCACATTCTGGTGAAGCTCTGCCAGGCACTAGGTGACAAATGGCCCTATGCTGCCCTATGCTTCTGGACATGGGACTCGGGTTTTGGGCTGCCCATTTGCATGTCCATTAAGAGGTGTCCAGTACCAGTCTGCAAAGCTCAGCAGAAGAAATCTAAAGGAAAAACCATATGGCCTTTGGCAGTCTTGATGTTGAATTAGAGCCTCTACTTATGAGAGCTGCTGCTGGCAGCCCCTCAGCCTGGAGCTGCCAGTGCTGCAGATTTGGCAGCTGGGCCCCAGCACTGCTGCCTGCATGGGCTGCTGTGCCTGCTGTGCCTGCTGTGCCTGCTGCGTGCTGCCCGCCTGGCCAGTCCTCAGCCTGTTGCTGCTTCAGCATGAAGGAATTGTCAGTGAAGCTACCTATGGGATAGTCTTTTGGCTGGCATCTCCCACCAGAACTCTCATTATTTTACCTTCAGCACCAGCAGCTCTCATACTTTCAACAGAGATGCTAAAGCAGGCTGAGATATTGCTCAAGGAACCCAGGTCTCTGCTCTGCCTGCTTTACCTGTTTGGCCTCCCTTACTGCCCTTCATTAGCCCAGCTAAAGTAATTTTAGCAACTTGGATGGTAAAACATTTAGCCTTAAGGCTGCAGCTGTGAGGAATCTCTAACAGGACAGCATAGACATGACCATCTTTATACAGTCCTACAAGTTCTCTGAAGATAGGTGGTTGCACATAGGAGGTGGTGTTGGTGCCTGCTGTACATGCCCAGCCCTGAGAGGAAATTCCATAAGAAGCAATTCACACTGCTGTCTACTGACTTGACCCAAAGGTGTAGATGGGTATGTTCAGAGGCTAGGAGCAAAACAGCCACAACAGACACAACACCCCAAACACAATCTCTCTATATCTGCCTTGGTCTTGACCCTGTGCCTAATGCTGGTGAAGGTTGCAAAACCTCTCTCAGGAGCTCAAACTCAGTTACAGGGAGGGGGAACAGGGGAGAGAGGAAAAGGAAAGAAGGAATGGGAAAAATTCAACAGAGATTGTATTGTGCATGAGGATCAGGCAGCTTAAAGTGCCATGAAATCCTTTAATACACATGTTCTTGCAGTGAAGTTAAATAGCAGCTATTCTCAGGAACACTGTAGCTACCTCCACGGATTATTACAATAGCCTGAATGATGTGGTATTTTTTCCCTTTCACACCAGATGTTATCACTAGTGGTATGTACCTGTGTGCTTTAGATCAGCTGGTTAACATGTTTATACTCCCAAGATGGGTAGGGCTTTATTCAATAACCATTTCTCATGGTGAAATAAGGGACAGAACTGAATGTCAATCAAAGCACACATCAGTTTATTCATGACTCTCCTTACCCCTGGGAAAGGATAAACAGTTTACATATCCCTTAATTAAAACTCTCAAGGACCACCTAGTCACAGATTTGCTTTCAATATTCTACTTTTAAAACCTTTTGTCCCTGTCTACTGAGTTCCCTCCAGGCAGAATTAGTGCAGCATTGCACTTTTTAATTTCAATCCTCGCTTTTGCCAGAAGGTTACTCAGTATCTTGAGTCCTACCCTACTTGCTCAGACAAAATCTCACTGACCACAAAGAAGAACAGGGCTCATTTCCTCATTTTGTCCCTCATGGGACAAGAAAAATACTTAATAACTCTCCAGGTCACATATGGCTGATATATACTGCTAGGGTCTTCTGGTGCTGCCAGTTCCAGAGCAGATTTCCCATATCCCAGAGAGCTGCCCATTTAAACAGGCACACGCTCCCTTCCCACTGCGCAGGCGTGACCATAAGTACCTATCATCCTTCATTATTAAGCCCATATCTTCTGAGCAGGTCACAAGGGCAATACTGGAAGCAAGGAGGTAGTGTTTAAGCCACCAAATAGCTTTTCTTTCATCAGAGCAGCAACCAAACCAGCACTGCACAGATCCAAAGAGGAAACTCTGCCCATAATAAGCTTAGATCAGAGTCCAAAGTAGGTGGAAACATGCCAGCTAATGACTTCCAGCTCCAGCATGGAGAGCACACTAAGACAGGACAAACGGAGCAGTCTGTCTCAGCTTGAGAAGTCACAGAGCATTTTTCTTATGGATTTTCTTATGCATTTGTGTATTAGGACAGGAGGTGGCTTTAGAGATGGACACACACAATGACAATTAGAAACATGCCACACATTGGGATCTCAAATCAGACAGGCTCCCCCAACGTTTTGTAGTATTAATAGTTGCCTCTTCATTTAACCATTATAGGACAGAGCTATTACATGAATCCAGACATCATACTGAGTCCTAAGACCAGTACTGCTTCTCTGTTGGGGTTGCAAAAAGCAGGGAAGGGAGGGAGGGCCGAAACCCCACCACCTGCACTTGGGTCCCTTCTTTTCCTTACTTACAAATTTCAGCCCAGGCACTTCCAAAAGATAGAATAACAGGCACAGCCACAACCTCTTCCTTCACAGGACATGGATAAATCCTTCAGTGTGCACCCCAAGGCAGCCAAACAGAAGTACAGGAGAAGGGAAGGTAAAGAAAACTACCTCCTGGAGGTAAGGTTACAGAGAGAGGAGTGAGAAGTGAAAGGATGTGTGCTGCCTCTGCTCTCACTGAGAGACACCTTTATGCTCCAGCATCCTGGGAACTGAAAAGAGAGTGTTCTGGGGCTGAACAAATCTGAAACTTTAACTTTCAGAAGTTTGTGCAAACACTTCTGCCTGGTTCTTTTGCAGCATGTGAACCCTCACTTTGCGTGCAGGTTTCTACACAAAACTCAAACTGCTGAAACCACCAGGCTTTTACAGAATCTCTGCCCAAAATAACTACTTTAGCACAAGTTTGCTCAAAATTGAAATCTCTCTTGGAGGCAGGACTTAGCTTTTCAGGCTAGTGAGGAAAACAGGAGCTGGGGGCTCCAGGGGGAAGGACTGTAGTAGAGAGACAGTGAGCAAATCAGGAGCCTAGCCCTGCTTGTCTGAGCAGCAGACCATACTCAGTGCAGCCCAGCAGCTCTGCATTTCTATCGCTTGAACCATCAGACTTGTTCCTGAGCTATCAGCATTTCTGAACCTAAATCCCTGTACATGATTAGGAGGTTCTTTGCCTTAATTACCACATCTGTTTGCTACCCACTGGGAATAAGCTAGATGAGCTTTCTTCTCCCCCTGCTTTGTGGCCACTCTGTGGGTGGAGCACCCTGTGGTCTTCCCACCCTCCAGCCCTGGCCTTGTGCTTTCCTTCTCTGTTGTAATCCAAGCTGGGAGCCTACTTCACTTACTCTTTTTAGCCCCCTGTTCTCCTTATCTGTTATAAACTCAGCAATGTGAAAAACATAGGACACAATAGCATTTGGATAGGACACCCAGTATCAGGAATAGCTCCCCTGGCACCCTGAGCCAGACTGCAGCTTGACAAACACCACTGCAAGCCTTGGAGAACGCGGGACCAACTCTTCCCTCCCATGTGCTGGATCTGGTGCTCTCTGCCTTGCATAAAAGGCCATTCTGCACCTTTCAGCTGCCACTCAGGGCTGCCAGAATTTTTTCCCCCCTCTGTAAACCACAGACAAAAGAAAACCACAGAGGGAAGAAAAGCCTTAAATCAGCATTAGAGATTTGGCTACTACACTTCAGTTCTCTTTTATTTTTTAACCAGGCAGATCTATAGCAGAGATAAGCATACGCTTAAACACTTTGCTGAATCAGAATCAAAAGAGGACTCAGATTCTCCACTCAGAAGTTGCTTTGATACCTCAGTTATACAATTCACTTAAGCAGTGAATTCACATGAAAGTGAAATATATCTTCCCTTCCAACCCCCCCCCTGCTTTTGATGCTGATATTTCTGTAGGAGCGGCTGCGTATCCTGTCTTCAATAGCATTTGCTTCTCATTAGGCAGACCAGTGCTGCTGGGTGGTACAAACAGGTGGTCACCTTGTCAGAAGTGACACTCGACGGGCTTTGGTCCCCAGGAGTCAGGCTGCTAAAGGCAGTTTAGCAACGACCTGCTATCCAAAATACTCTTACATCTCTGGTCTGATATAGTCTAGACTGAAAAAGCCTTGATATAACAACCCTGTCTCTACCACCAGATTTTCTCAATGCAGTAAAAACGACAAACTTTCCTAGCAAGGGTACTTTTGCTAGCAGATCATCTCCCAGTTCAGCAAGTAAAATAACCTAAACAGAGAAAAAAAAAAACCCTGTTGATTTAATTATACACCTACAGTGGGATTTTAATGATACTAAAACGACATAAAAGAAATCTTTTCTTTAAACATCATTTCCTTATTATCATAAGCTTCTAATGTAGGCCTGGCCTTTGGGACTTGTAGGACAAATTTAAGCTGTAAGTCACTTCATGCTAGGGAAAGCTGTAACCATTATCCTTTGCAGATGTAGAATCCAGGGCACCCTGCTACACAAAGCAAAATCACTTGCTTTGGGTTTTTTTTTAAAGAGGTAACTGTTCATTTGATTTTAATTTTTCCCCTTACAATAGAGAACAGCCCTAAAGAGTTTTGCAGACAGCCTTTCAAAATAAACACACAAGGTCCCGCTGCTTTGAGGAGGAGGGAAAGAACAAGCTCTGCTTCTGGGAGGTAGGAAATGAGTGCTGGGGGAGCAGGAAGCCCCACAGTGAGGATGGCAGGGCCCTGGGAGCACCCAAGCCGGAGCTGGCAGGGCCCTGGGAGCACCCAAGCCGGAGCTGGCTGCTCCCCGTCCCATGCTCATCGGATCAGTCGATGCCGTGTACTGTCAGGCCAACAGCTCCAAAGCCAGGCTTTGTGCTTCATTTCTTATTAGGCAAAAACCCCACAATGCCAACAAACCAAAGCAAGGCTTACGTTCGAAGTTACTTACATGTGGCTTTATGTTTTAAAAATCATCACAGCAACAGTAGGGATATGACCCACTTAGTTACACATATACTTCAGTGGGATGTAATCCAATGTTGTGCTATAGGTCTAGTTTTTGTATATTTATGAGCTGAAACCCTACATTAATTTCCATAATTAATGACTGAGAGGTTAGTGAAGGAGAGCAAAAGCAGCCTCCATTCAGATAAATGCTCATCCGAGTTTCAACACTGGTCACATAGGAAGTTTGCAAAGTAGGCCTAGAGGAGTAATTAGAAGAGTTTGACATCAGTGTTAAAATATCCTTCCGTGCATTTTCTCCTTGAAGGGCAGATGATTGCACGCAATCAAGTTGGGGCAGTTAAAAAGAAAATTGCCATTGCAGCAGCTGATCACTTTAAAGTCCTTGCAGCAGGTGCCTGGAGGTGTCCTGTCTGCTCATGCACCGGCGACGCAAACAATGCCAACGCGTGTGTCCCTGCTGAGGAGGTTGCCACATCCCTACCACAACAGCTGGTTCACCCACCAGGGCTGCCCACCCTTTCTGCCTGTGGCATAGGCTTTTCTAGGGGGCCCTTATAGCGTAAGATATGGGACTTCCAAACCTAGGCAAGGAGAGGGTTGGCTTTCTGCTCTCCCCTTGGCTGTGCTCTGTCAGCAGAGAATTTGGCAGCGGTCCCAAGGCAATGATAGGCATGCTGTGTTGCAAGAAGGTGGGATCTCTGGGTGCTGGACCGGCTAAAAAGCAAAATCACCATTCCCAGCTACAACACAGTGCAGCAGTTCAGTCTGTTTATGGGGAAGTCATCGCCTTGCGCAGGGCAGAGCCCTTCCCAGAGCAAAGCAGCAGCAGCCTGGGGTGCTTGGTGGAGAGGGGAGATGTCTTTCTCTCACCCAGAGTGCCACAGCTGCATTAGAACCAGTGGGCAGTTCACTCTTCTTCCAAAGTAACCAAATATCAGCCTGCCCTGTTTGCTTTGCTTCAGCCTCCTGCTTTTCTCTTCTGACAAAGAAAGGCCAGGGCAAAAAGAGGGAAAACATGTTTTCTGCCTTCTTATGATTCTGCAATACACTGGTCTGTGAGGAAGCAAATACCAGGAAGGGCCAGAACAGCGTGAAACCCCTTTGGCCTGCTGAATCTGGCAAGAACTTTACCACTGACCCTATTAGTGCTGAATGGGTAAAGCCCAGGGACCATTTATGCCATAGTAGGTGTTTTATATCTGAATGAGACGTTTAATTAATGTTGATCATGCCAGCCATAGCAAAGATACCATTTTTTTTTTCCTATTTAATCAACTAAAAAGCCTACCCCATACAAAACTGTTCAATTCTATCGGAATAAACACCCGTTTGGAGTCTATACTTAGTTTTAGAAACAGGAGGAGGAAGCCATTTCCCTTGACATTTCCTCTCCATAACCTTAATACAATATAATAAACAATTCAGTTATGCTGCTGTTGTTACTAAATCCAGCATCGAGGTGCTGCTTTTCTAAAAGGTAAAAACTGAAGCATAAATTTTCAAGTCACATCATCACTCTGCAGCTTTCCTATGACAACGCTGAGCCCTTTCCTAGACAGAAAGGCTAGTGGGTCCTTCAGAGAATGCCACTGGTTTTGGCTCATATCCACAGAAATAGAAACAATAAAGTTTGTGGCAAGGCCAAGTGGGTAAGAAAGGATCCACGCTGCAGAAAGCTGAGCAATCCTGTGAGACACCAAGCTGTTCTGGGTAGGGGCTGAGGGCACATGGCCCTGGGCAGAAAGGCTTTAGCAGCCTGCATGATCAAGCTGTTACTGCTGAATTCCTCTCTTTTGCAATATGTTTGGCTGTGCCAAAGTGGAAAAAATCCCGGAAAGTTATTGAAACATTCTTACTATTAAAGACCTCAAGTTTCCACCACAAATGGATAAAACTTCCAGTGAGATTTCTCCTGTCTTTTAAGGTCAGTGTTTGCAGCACGACGAGATTCCAGGCATTCTGTGATGTTCTCTGTACTTGCAGATCTGGGGAGCATTTTTAAGCAAGACTAGAAAAAACCTGCAACTTACTTGTTGCTGTTGACACCACTGCTAGCCTGTAAGCATATGCCACTCTAATTCACTGGCCTCTCTGCCACGTCTCAGTACTGATCTGAGTTCCATTTCCTTGGGTACTTCCCTTCTGACTTTGCCCCAGTTTGATTAAGTGACTGGAACTACTTTAAATAACCTTCCATTGCCTGCATTTGAAATTCCTAATGAAAGGGGCTGTGGTGACTTGGTATGGGACTGCACAGCACTCTGCTACCTTTGACTGTACGGGTAAATATTCTATCCCTGTTGGTCAAGCCAGCAGCCACAAAATGAAGGGTTTGAAGAGGCATTACAGCAAACACTTTCATCTTCCTTCACCTACACCAGTATCCCTGCCGAGGTGTGGAGGGGAAAGATTGCAGAGAGTAGAACTACCTGTGCTTTCTCTCTCTGAATGACATTGCTTCCTTTTCTCCCCATAATTGCTAATATATAATATCCCTCTTGGGGAAACAAACCCTTTTATTACTAGAAATGAGGACTGCTTCAAACTGAGATGGTTTCTCCCCTTTTTTCAGTCACTCCAGAAACGCACTCTGGGTTGACAGATTTTAATATCTCTCTTTGTTGAGGAGAGATCAGACACTAAACGGCATTCCATGCAAGTGAGGACTCATTATTGTGAAGCTGTTGTTTCTTGCCCAGCCAGTTAATTGAAGCCTATAAAATTTCCATTGTTCAAACCTGAAGTATCTCACAGGGTATGGCTGGAGAAGGCAAATCACAAACCCTCGGCCACTGAACTGATACATGGGCTACCAGACATGCACATGATGGAAAAGTGAGCTGAGACCGTGCCATTTAGGCAGTTTCTGTCCAGGGTTTTTCATCACAGGTTTTAATTCCATCTGTGGAAGTAAAGACACTGAGTGGTGAAGTCACTTGCCTCGAGGCATGCGCTAATATAGTTGTAGAGTTGAAAATAAAACTGAGGAATATGAACACGTCGGACCATGCTCTAATCAGAAGATGCTATTGCTTCCAAGTTCTAATTAAAGAGCTGTCATTGCACAAAAAGCATATATAGTATGCAGTAAAACTGATAAAGCTCAATAGTCTAGAGGACTGGAGGGAGGCATATGCTTTTTAAATCTCCCCAGGATGATAATATACTCCTTTTTTTTCAGCCTGCCTCAGCCTCTGTAGCTTGCTAATCCCAGCTGTGAGGTCTCTCTCTGCTCTGACAAACACAGGATATTGTCAATCCAAATTAAGTAATACTAAAAATACATAGTCTACACTACAGTTTCCTACCTGAGATTGTTTGAAAGGGAATGCACTGTAGCACTCTCTACAGTGGGAAAAACCAGTGGGAAAAATAACAAGTATGGGAGAGAAGAGAGAAGGCTGATGTGCTGCTGCCATCATTAATACAGCTGGCAACATTTAAATGCATGAAAGTAGGTGATAATCCAAATACAAATGAAGAAATTTGATGTCTTGGGCATGCAAGGAATACCCACACTTCACTGCAAAGGGAGCTCCCGGTTCTAGGTCTCCTTGTGCCTCCCACCACTCCAGCAGACGCTTGGCGTTGGATCCAGCCCCGCTGTTAAGAGTTTGATTGCTTTAGCACTGGAGCAGCTGCTGGATTTACATCCCCAGTCTGTAAACCAGTCAGAGGCTCAGCAGCAGTGCTCTCGCTTCTGCTGGGGGCTGCCCACGAGGCTGCAGGGCTGGTGGCAGCACAGGGCTGGTGGCAGCACAGGGCTGGTGGCATCACAGGGCTGGTGGCAGGGCTCTGCTGCAGCCAGGTGCCAACACGTCGAGGGGAAAATGTGTTCAGGGTTGCTCGACACCAATGCCTCCAGCTGAGCGAGGAGCAACAGAAACTGTCTCTAGAGTCCCACCCAGCCCTGCTCCTTCAGACAGACAGCAGCTTAACACAATCTGTTGTGAAATAGGAAAGGACGGCCCAAGTGCACTTCTCCGTGTTTCATACAAAGATGAAATACCTCAACCCTCCTGCAATCAAATTATGACTTTGGTTTCTTAGCTGGTGAACACATATTGTCATGCATACTGGGGAGGGAGGGGGTGCACTGCTGGGATCTCAAAGAAGCTTCACTTGCAGCCAAAAACCAGGTGAGTTCGTGTGAACTGCATCAAGCTGCAAGTGACAGAGAGCTGCTATGTCCCATAGCTTCCAGCATCAATTTTGCTAATAAAAAGAAAAGAACAACCAAACAAAGTTATCAGATGTGGTCTTCAGCTGAGCTTGTTTTCAGGTCCTTTCCCCCTGTGTGCCCCGGGATCACCAGTATTCCCATCACCAAAGTCTGGCACCTGGGCACAGCACTGGGCTCAGACCCAAACCACAACCGAGGGCGAGGAGTGCTGTCTGCAAGGCTGTTTTCATGCTGTTGTCGTGGGCCCCGAGGAGACCCCACGGAGGCTGGACCTTTGTGACTATTGTTCCCACTCGATGGAAGTTCATGGTTCTGTTTCCCCCGTGCAGCCGTGTCTGGAGGGCAAATGCACAGAGCCTTCGATTCCTGGGAGAGCAGTGGCTTTCTGTGAGAGGATAGATTATAGCACTCCAGGTGAGGGAAAGTGCCTGGTGAAACTTCAAGCTGGAACATTTTTATGCCCCAAAAAGCAGCCTGGCCACCAAGACAGATAATAAGCAGAGCTGGCATGGAAGCGGACAGTGCTGGGTAAAATACAAAGCTGATGGCACAGAGCGAGGCACCGGGAGCTGGCTGGGCACAATGCTGGGTGCTCTGACAAGGGAAGAGGGCTCGGGGAAAGCTCGCTAGGCAGCTGCGAGTGCCCAATGTATGGAGCAATGACCGTGGCTGTGCTCAGGAGGAGAGGGAGTGCCAAGCCTGGCTGGAGCCTCTACCCAGGGCCATGTCTCTGCATGCCCCTCTGGAGAAGGCTGTGCCAGGCCAACAGCAGGGCTGGCAAAGCAGCTTTCTCCCTGCAGTCCCTCACGGCAGCAGGTCTGAAGTCTGGAGGGCCTCTCCTGCACTCCACCACCCCTCTGGAACAGTGGGCAAAGGGGCGATGAGGAGCACAGCAGAGCAGGGGCAGCCCAGCTTGGCACTGGAGTGCTGTGCAGGCAGCCTTATTGAGCCTGAGCAGGCAGCAGCTCAGGAGGCTGCTGGGCACACACAGCTCTGCAGAGTGTCTAGGCACTGGGGCAGCGTTCAGGTCAAAACCAGCAAGCCCCTCACCTCTGTGAGCACGGTTACTCACTCACAGCTGAATTTCTTCTACCTCCACCTTAGGATTTTGTTACAGGCATTTCTGGAGCACAGGAAAAGACATCTTGGAAGGATTTCTCCAAAGGCAAAAATTCACACTCAGCTAGAGGTTCTGCTAGTGTTTCAGTGGTGCTCTGCCAATGTTTACCACAAAAAGAGAGAGAGAAAGAGGCAATGCCTTGAAACAATACAACCAGAATTACCTGTAAGGTGCTCTGTGATCAAGTGGTGTCCTCAGAACAAGGGGCCAGGCACATCAAAGTCTCTGAGAGATAAAGGGGAGGAAAAAAACACAACAAAAAACCCGAACAACCCAGGTCCAGCTGAGGTCTACAGCAAAAACTAGCAAATGAGCTGAAGGCTTGTGTAATTGCTCTTTAGACAGCAAATCAGGGCGGGTTTCAAGAACTGCAGAAGAGAAGCCAGTTCTGCAGGGCCTGAGAGGTGGGGCACGGGGGCTTTGCCCGCTGGGGCAGTGTCTCTTGTGACTTTGCTCTGTTCACAGACACCAGAGGCAGCGAGTTGATGGGTCAGAGGTAAGCAGCAAGGTACTTGCCATAGTGCCTTGCAAAGCACATGCCATTACTGTGTCATTATGAGCG
Source organism: Todiramphus chloris collaris (assembly GCA_025345505.1). NCBI lineage: Eukaryota > Metazoa > Chordata > Aves > Coraciiformes > Alcedinidae > Todiramphus > Todiramphus chloris. Next base: position 795,482 of record JANVCC010000036.1, read on the forward strand.
ACAGAGCTGAGAGTTACGTAAGTTTCTATTCCCAGTTAGATCCAGAATAGCAGCTATTTGACCTGTACTTGATCAGAAATCATCTTGGAATTTTCAGGGCCTTTTCTGATGCAAAATTGACCATAAACATGTACATGGTTGGGTTGCAGCCACTGGATTTCTCAGACTCTGTTGTGTGCCCCTCAGCTGTATCACTGCCTGGTGTAGTCACCAGGAGGGTGGCACAAACTCTTGTACTTTTATTTACACACAGGAGTAGCGCTCTACACGCAATGCCTACAAATAAGCCAAGGCTCTCTGTAGGAAAGTTCATGCTTGACAAATAGAATTATGAATTTGATTCTAGCAGCATTAAAACTGTCTGCCTAAGGGTGTGAAGGGGTCACACAAGTTACCAAAGGATCCAAAATAGAGAAGTTCCTGGCCTATACCCCAACAAGAAGTCTTCAGTGTATGTTGTTGAGATGTGTTTCAGTCCCGACAGGGTGAAAACCTGGCACTGTGCTCAGGTTGGTAAGCCATGTGCCACGTGTGAGGGGCACAGACAGACCCAGTCCCCCTGCCTCTGCTTTCCCAGGCACAGCTCACGCAGGGCAGGGCAGGACTGCAGCACCCCTAACACCTTGCGTGCCTTCTGCACAACCAAAAGCAGAACATATATACAGCCTCTACTCCAAAACAGGCACTTGGAAAGAAAGGACTTTTTCCTCTGACCCCTCAGAAATTAAGAGATCAAGCAAGAAATCCTGACTCAAGTAAAACAAGTAGGACTTTGCCACTGATTTCAGCAGGTGCAGCTTTTCACCTCAAGAATCTGCTCTGTTGTTGAGTAAGGAGATAAGCTGCCAGCAGCAACAGTCTGTCCTGAGAAATCTGGATGGGTTTGTTGGCTGATTGCAGAAGCAGCAAATGCATAGCTCACCCACAGTGAAGATGTAACTTGCATGCCTCGCACTTCTAGAAAATCTGGAGGCTCTGTGTTGTTTATTGTGTGATAGGAAGACATTAATAATCATACTTGATGATGTTTAAGAATGGAGATAAAATTCTCTATTATCATGGATTATCAGTTTGTCAAAGGAGATGCTGGCAGACAGAAGCTTTACTGAGATGAGGTTTGCATTTCAATGAGCAATCTGCCTGGAGAACTTTCAGCTCCTCTGCACATAAGATCCGGGCAGGAGCAGATCTGTGCTGAAGCATCCTTACAAGATGCCCTGAAGGGCTCAGAGAGGTCTGACTCCAGCCACGTCATGGTCAAGGCTGTCAAGGCTGGAAACTACAGACAGCCTTAACTGCAGAAGATGTGGCGATGCAAAATGAGTAATCATGGTTTTAGAAAAGCACACTGAAAACAACCCTATTTCCTGCCATTTATAAAATGCCACAGAAGTACAAACTGGAGGCATAACGCTTAAAGCTCAGCACTCCCTCAGCCTCGAGGTGCTCAGATGCTCTCTTGAAGAGAACGGTAGAAGCATTCAATCCAGCCACCTTGAAAGGACTTCAGGGACTTTGCTGGGTGCTGCAGACTACCCCAAGGACCCAAGTAAGACAGAGAGAGCAAACACATAGGCAAACAGTGTCTCACCTCATGGGGACTGTGCTAAGCCCCACACAGACAAACCTTGCTGCAAGCCTGCTGCTGGTTGTCTAAAACACTGGTGATTCCAAGGGAACCCAGAGTGGCAGTACTGTCCCTCACATTTTCTTCCCAGCACTGTTCCTCTCCTATCACACTTCTCTACCTGCCTACAAAGCAGGTTCAGCACCTTCCTTGGCTTGCCAGACAGGCCTAATGAACGGCTCTTTTAGCAGGAATTTCCTTGCTGTTCATTAGTCTTGCAGATGCCTGGGAGTGGAATACTCTGGATTAGGTGCTTTTCAAGAGATGGATGGCACCAGTATGAAACTTTGGACAGATCTGAACTTAAAACCAATGCTCAGCAAGAAAAAGAGAACATCACCCCTTCACATTTCCAAGTCTCTTTCTGTAAGCACAGGAGCTAGAAACAGCTCTCCTTCCTCAACTCCCTTCAAAAAAATACTTAGGACTCCCTGAAATACTGTGCATCAAGCAGCTGTCTCTTTGCCAAGCTACCAAGTATCTTGGGGCTCATAATGCAGTCTCAAGAGCTGATAAAGCTGCCTGTGCATGTGGTTGAGGAGGCTCTGGAAGACGGAAGGCAAGTCACATCCCTGCTTTGGGCCATATTTCTACCATTCACAAGACTCACATAAGAGACAATTTTGGCTGCATAAATTCTCATGGCCCAGAGGAGCTCAGTGCATAAGGCTGCTGACAGCAAAATCAAATGATTTTTATATACAGCACCAACCCTCTGCCACTCTTTAAAACAGACCTGAAAATGCCAGCAGCCACAGTGATAGAGTCACAAGACAAAACACCAGCTGCTCTCCGTTTGCTCTCCAGGATGCAGCCACCAGGCTTGTGTACATGCTGGGAGCATCTGCTGTGTGTGCAGGGAGTGCCATCAGCTCGAGCACATGCGTGCACACACACGCTCCTCAAGAGCTCACATGCTCACCAGCTACAGCCTTGCACAGTAAACACAAGCTGTTGCTCAAGTGCAATGCTTGGCTGAACTCCCTTCCACCTCTCAATGCTGGAGTAGTTCAGAAACGAGCAGACTGGTGGGGTAAAAGCAACCAGCCATTATTTCTCCTGCTTCAGACCTGCTCCTGCAGGTTTCATACCTGGCATTTGCATAGTGGTCTTTCCCAGAGGGCCCCCAGATGCTATAAAGACATGCACGCGAGGAAGAAAGCATCCCTATCCCCCTTTCTCAGGAAATGAACTCAATGCTTTGCACATACTGTGATGGTCAGATCCCTGCAGCACAGAATCACAGAGTGTTAAGGGTTGGGAGGAACCTCAAAAGATCATCTAGTCCAGCTCCCCTGTCAGAGCAGGTCACACAGGAATGCATCCAGGCGGGTTTTAACCATCTCCCGAGAAGGAGACTCTACAACCCCTCTGGGCAGCCTGTGCCAGAGCTCTATGACCCTCACAGTGAAAAAGTTTTTCCTGATGTTTCTGTGGAAGCTCTTATGCTCCAGTTTACACCCGTTGCCCCTTGTCCTATCACTGGACATAACAGAGAAGAACCTGGCTCCATCCTCCTGGCACTCACCCTTTACATATTTATAAACATTCATGAGGTTGTCCTGGGTTGAGTGTGAACAGAACTAATTCTGTTCAGTGATTTTACTTTTCAGCTCAGTTCTTCTAACTAACTGCACTTTCTGAAGGTAGCAGCCTGTTCTCACAGGCAGTGTTTGCTTCTGGCAGTGATAACACCCCATGGTTAGAGTTACTGCCAAGGGTTGGGGTGCAGACCAAGGCCACTGCTGGCTCTTGTGCACCACATTGGGGGGTGCAGGCAGGGAAAGGCTGCACCTGCAGGGAGGAGCGGACAGGACGGGTGACCCCAAACTGACCAAGGAGGGATTCCAGCCCATAGACGGCATATTCAGTATAAGGCTGAGGGATCCGAAGGGTCTCTGGGCTCTTCTCCCCTCTTGGGCTGCTTTGCCAGCTCTGCTTGGCTTGGCTCAGGTCCTCTTTTGGTTCCTTCCTTGGAGCACCCAAGGAGGCCTCTGTCCATTCTGCCTTCGATCCGATCTGCGTGTTCCTGACCCCGGTACCAGAATCCAGCTCCTGAACACAGCTCCCGTCTGCTGCAGGGCCCAGGCTGGGACTCCCCCGGTGCCTGCACAGCATCAGTGGTGACAGTGATGGAATTACCATCAGGGGGGTTGGGTTCCATACTGGTTTTGTATATATTTGTATATAGTCCATTTTTTTAATTATTAATTTAATTTATTAAAGCTGTTCTAGTTTCCTTTTCTAATCACTAAGTCTCTCTCCCTTATTCCCTTTCTCTTCCCCTTTGGGGAGGGAGGGGGGTTAACAGAGAGCCTCTGTTACAGGTCTAAGGGGCTGCCCTGACCCTAAACTGTGACAGAGGTCACCCCTCAGTCTCCTCCAAGCTAAAGAGCCCCAGCTTCCTCAGCCTTTCATCATAAGGGAGATGCTCACTCCCTTAATCATCTTTGTGACCCTGTGCTGGACTCTTTCAAGTGGCACCCTGTCTTTCTCGAACGGAGGGGCCCAGAAGTGAACACAATATTCCAGATGCAGTCTCACTAGAGCAGAGTAGAAGGGGAGGAGAATCTCTCTCGACCTACTAACCACACTCCTTCTAATACACCCCAGGACACCACTGGCCTTCTTGGCCACAAGGGCACATTGCTGGCTCATAGTTATCCTGCTGTCCCCCAGGACCCCCAGGTCCTTTCCCCTGTGCTACTCTCTAACAAGTCAGTCCCCAACCTATACTGCTATGTGAGGTTATTCTTTCCCAGATGCAAGACTCTACACTTGCCCTTCTTATATTTCATTAAATTTCTCCCTGCCCAGCTCTCCAGCCTGTCCAGGTCTCGCTGAATGGCAGCACAGCCTGCTGGTGTGTCAGCCACTCCTCCCAGTTTGGTGTCATCAGCAAACTTGCTGACAGTGCACTCTGTGCCCTCATCCAGGTCACTGATGAATGTACTGAATAGTACTGGTCCCAGTACAGATCCCTGAGGGACTCCACTAGATACAGGCCTCTGCCTCATTGACCACAACTCCCTGACTTCTTTCCTTCAACCAGTTAACAATCCACCTTGCTACCCAATCATCCAGATCACACTTTCTCAGTTTAGCTGTGAGGATGCTGTGGGAAACTGTGTCAAGTGCTTTACTGAAATCAAGATAGACCACATCCACTGCACTACCATCATCTATCCACCTGGTTATTTCTTCACAGTAGGCTATCAGGTTGGTCAAACGTGACTTTCCCTTGGTAAAACCATGTTGACTGCTCCTGATGACCCCCTTGTCCTTGATATGCCTAGAGACAGTGCCAAGGATAAGTTGTTCCATCACCTTCCAGGGATGGATGTGAAGCTGACTGGTCAGTAGTTACCCGGGTCCTCCTTCTTGCCCTTTTTGAAGACTGGAGTGACATTTGCTTTCTTCCAGTCTTCAGCCACCTCTCCTGTTCTCCATGACTTACTAAAGATGATGGAGAGTGGTCTGGCAATGACTTCCACCAGCTCCCTCAGCACTCACGGGTGCAGCCCAGCAGTATAGACAGAGACAAAGAAGGCATTCAGTAACTCTGCCTTCTTTTTATCATGTCAGCAGGGCACCCAGCTCATTCATCAGGGGGCCTACATTGCCCCTAGTGCTAGTTTTGTCAGAAAGGCAGGGGTCCAGCCCCACACTCCTCCTGCCTCATGCCAACCCTTCTTGTGGTAGATTTGGACCATTTCTTTTTATGTGATCCACCACAGACCTGGAGAGCAAGTCTTTTTTATGGCCCTGACTTAATACCTGAAACCCGCTGTCTCCCTCTTTAATTCTTTGTAGCTGGGCCCGGCTAACCCTTTTCAGTGGTTCCATACAGAACAGGGGAGTCGTGCTGCTGTTAGTTTTGCTAGGGTTTGCCACTATTATTTTTGCTGCTCCTCTCTAGTGTGATCCACCACTTTCTGCAATTACAGTGTGCAGAACCCAGACCCAGAATTTCCGCCGTAGCTGCAGCTCTGCTGAACATGGCAGGAGTGCTCCTTGCCTGTGTCCTGCTGGCTGCACTGCTGTTTATCTGAGCCAGTGTGCCAGTTTCCTTGCATAGTCCCCCACTGTGTAACGGGAATGTACAGTTTCACTGCATCTAGGCAAGATGGGAACTCAGGAAGGCAAGTGCAAGAGGTGCTCCCTGCTTATATCCCCATTTCTCTCTGGGTCAACATGACAGGGGAATAAAAGGTTTGAAAAACATTTTACTTTGCAAGCTGCTGGGTCCCGAGAGCCTCCAGCAGGCACAGCCCCAGCACAGTTACCTGCACCAGACAAAGGGCAGCAGTGGCTGTGGCTGCAAGCAGTGTTTGGAGGCAGCAGAGCTCGCGTGCATTCGACAGACCAAAGTTGAACAGCCCAGGCAGGCAGTGTGGATTGACACAGCTGCCACTCTCTCGCTGTCTCTGCTCTCCACAGAAATGCAGTTTGTGCTCTGCTGGCCGGGGCAGAGGAGATGTGCTGTTGGCTGGGCTATGTGCCTTCCCTTGCCTCAGCTGAGCTGCCCCAGAGCAAAGGGTCAGGGTTTAATGTGCCCCTCTCCACCTCCCCTCCCTGCCCAGGGGCTGGACTTGCCCTTGTCAGTTAACACTGATCATCAGCACTGGTTCAACACCACTGGTACATTGCCAGACTCCACAGATGGTCATGGAGCAGACTTTTCAATACAAGGAACAGTTGAAACAACAAAAACCCTGCCGAGGCTGATTCAGCCTGTGAGCCTGCAGCCCATTAAGCAAATCATTTTTTCCAGTTGCTCAGCGTAGGAACCGTGTGGTTGGGTACAACTTCCCAGGCAATCAGCTCTCCCAGGCAGGCTGCTGGCAGCCAGCTGACTCCAAACTGGACCAGTGTTTCTCCTTCTACACTAGGAAACAAGTCCTTGTGAAAACAAGTCCTTGTGACAATGATTTCCAGCCAATTTTGTACTGAAGCCAGACTGGCAATCCAGTGCATTTCAACCACTAGCAGCCCTCTCAAGAACATGCTGCTGTATTTGGAGAGAGTGATTCTGGCTGCCCAATGAAAAAATGAAGGAGTTTCTATATGTCCCTAGCTGGCACCTCCCAACATCTCACAGGCACCAGGCTGTGATGTTTTGTGGGGTCCAAAGGGCAGCACGGGTCCCGAGGAGCTGAAAGGAGGCACACACTGTCTGTGGCTCTTGCACACAGACCATTACAATCCAGAACCTGGGCAGACAGATCAAAACCACCTTTCCCTCCTTTCTATCATGTCCTCAGACAACTTCACACAAATCTTGTCCCTTTGAGACATCCTAACTCAGAGCACAAAACAAAGTCTCAGACCCTAGTAAAACACACCGCTAGTGGAACAGCTCTACAACTCTTTTTCTCCTTGGTCACTGCTGGGGTGTTTTTGCTGTTCGCGAAGTGATGCAGTCTCCAAACAGGATGTGGTTTGTGCCATTATGTGTGTCACCCACAGAAGATGCCAGACTGAAACAGTCTCAGCTGGAAGGCAGGATTTTTTGGGTTTTTTTTTAAGGTGCATAGATATCCCAAAGGACTCACAAAGATCCTATAGTAAATTAGAAATTAAATTCCCACCCGAAAGGATAGGTGATAGGAACTACATCTTTTGGGGGTTGGCTGCCTTTGAAAACATCTCCTTTATTCTTTTAGCTGAAGCCACAGGGGCTTTTAATATAGCTTGGGAGGCTCTAACTCGAGGAGCAGCTCGTAATTACTACTAACATATATACTGCTCTCTGAAGTAAGACACACTGAATTGTGAGGTTTAGTAACAACAGGATAAATATTAACTGGCTAACCATTTTGCAATTGTTAAGCAAAGTCTAGAGATATGGGAGTTTGCTTAACAAAACTGTTCAGAGGAGTTTGCTGTAGCCCTGGACATACTTTCAATTAAAAGTCATAGCTAGGTTGAACTGAAATCACAGGAAGAAGATGGTGGTAGAATTACCAGACTGTTTGAGGATTTGACCTCTGGACCAGACTGATGGTCTGGATGGTTTTGGATTAAAAATGAATGCTCTTATCCACCGTGCAAACACCTTCCAGCTGGAAACACGAGGAGTCATGTAACTGATAATGCCAAGTCTGATCGAGATCACGGAGCTGATCCAGAGACACAGACACAGGCAGGATCCTTTCTGTGCTCTGACAGAATTTCAAATGTTCAGCATGAAGCTTGGGTGTTTCACCCTTTAACTACTAACCTTTAGAGAAGCCCAGAATGTCCTGCTCACTTTCATGGGGTTCAGCCTCTATACTTAGGGAGTTCTGGTGCTTTTTTTTCCTATTTTCTTTTACATTTGAGTTATCAAAAGACGAGATACTTATTGAATGGTATGGAGCAATAAGCACCTATGTGACAAATGTGACATGTGTTTCTGCAATGGTAACAAGCAGAATTTGCCCCAGAGCCATCAACAGCCCAGTGCTGCACTTACGCAGTTCACCTGTTGTTGCCTCCCCCAGCAACTGTGCAGTATGCACACCATGGCACAAAAATTGGCCTTAGTTCCTCATTAAACACTCTGTTTGGCTGCATTTTGGTTTTTCCAGATTACAATGTCTTGAATTTGGATGAATGAGTGTCATGTTACAGGATAGCATCTGAGCTAGTTAATCTGAAGCCAAAGAAGCATTAATCTTGCACCGAATCCATGTCAACACACTTACTCGTGTCTCCTGGGTTAGAGAATTTGGCACTTTCCCTTCAGCCTGAGGTTGGACCAAAAATACCAAAGAGACACTGTCAGAAACTGTAATTATAAATGAAGACCTCACAAAGCCATCCCTGCATAAAACTGAGACCATGTCTGAGCTTTGAGCTGGTTGCTGCACTAGAACTACTGTGTAAAACAAGTACAAAATTTATCAGTATCACTAGGAGACATTACCTTTGTTTCATACCCCTACCACATGCCATTAAAATGAAGCTATAAAGTGTTACAGTAAAATAAACGTTGGCAAGCCACACACACACAGATTTTTTACTTAAATTTAAATCTTGGTTTTACCAATTTCCTGACACGGGACAGTATGTTTTTAGCCTACATAAAAATGCACATTTTCATAGCTATGAACTACGTAATATTTAAATACTGACATAAAAACTGAATCACCTCAGATATTTTTCTTCCTTTGGGCTAAGTATATTTTTTGGAGATGGTCCACTGGCTATCCGGTAAACAGTATACTTCACAAAATGACTCGTTTCCGCCCTGTGCAGCCAGACCATTTAATTGAGATGTTCATTTGCTTCCTGTAAGTAATGCTCATGAAAGAATTTTCCACTGTGAAGCAGGTCAAGAGCCAGCAAACAGCCCTGGACTTCTGTGCAAAACTGGTGCGGTGAAGCAAGCCAGCGGAAGCCCACACCAAAGCAGTGAGGCTGGGCAAGAGGGAATGGCAGTGCCTGCCTCGCACCAGCCAGACACGTTTTGCTTGATGGGAGGTGGTAGGAGAAGTGTAACAAAAAGGTATTAAGAGAACCATATATTTTTCCTAAAGTCCAAAGGCACCAGACTATATATAATTGCAGGGTATCACCTATAGCAACAGGCTTTGAGACGTGAATCCCCAAAATACTTCATGTCTGGTGCCCAGTGCTGTTTGTTACACCAGGCTTACACCAGCTCTTGGTCCTGCTGCTCTCAGTCCTCATAAGGCCAGTTTACTGTGTGAGGCCATTTGCACCTATTAGTTTCTGCAGTGTTAGTTTCACATCAAAGAAAAGCCCCTCAAGTCCTTCCAGTTTTCAAGTGTTACAGTACTAACATCAAGGATTTCCAGCATGAGAGAAAAGGCAATAGTCTTAATAGCACTCTTTATGAAGAAGAGAAGCACCACAGCAGGTCAGCCCAGAGGCCAATCTAGTCTAACCCTGTTTCTGACACTGGCCAATACAGGACATCAAGGAAAGAGCAGGAGAAGAGGATGAAACCAGAAGAAACTGGGTGGCAGGTTTCATCATTTGCTTGGAGGTGCTGGAGAAGGCCAGAACTGGACCACAGATGAAGGTACATGACAGAAGAATGCTATCCGTGTAGCTAGTCAAATCATCACCTGTATCCAACACTTTTCATCACAGACAGCAAAGCACCTGCAGCTCACTTTCCTTGGCTCTTTGAGGCATAATTTGCTTCAAAGCACCAGCGTGTCTGGGAGGTACCCAACGTGCTGTGAATGCACTGGCACAGAGTGCAAAAGTGCAAATTACCTGCTGTACCAAAGGCATCAGATGTAACACCTTTAGCCTGTCTCTGCCAGGAAGTTACAAGAGGTCCAAAGCATCTGGAAAACACTGAAACCCAGGTGAGCACTTGCATATCCTGGATTTCCAGACATCCAGGAATCCCAGCAAATGTAAAAGATGTCCAGCTTCCCTCAGATAAAATTCGTAGGTGGAAGGATGGACACGTGTAGAGGGAAGTCTCCTGCTTACAGCAGGGGTGAAATCTTGTTATTAGACCTGACTGAAAAATGTCCAGTAGACATTGAACAATGTGACTCTCCACCTGTTTCTGGAAACAACAAAATAGTGAAATGACATTGGACTTCAGCACCATCTGACATACCAGGAAGAGTGGCAAGCGGGTGCTATTCTGAGAAAGCTTAGCAGCACTGTGACATCCAACAGCACTCCTAAACTGCAGATGGAGTTGGACAATTACAGCTTTGTGCTTTTGGCCAAGGACACCACACCTTGTCTTAAGACTCCTCAGAATGCTCTCTTCTGTCCATGAGAATGCTGGTTGTCTGCCATTGCAGCTGGTTTTCCTCCACAAGGTGATCCCATGCAAGCTGTAGCCTCACTGGGGGTTGTGATTTGTTTAAGCATAATGAAGAACAGCCAGAGCAATGTCTCATGATCTTACTGGCATTTGGGTGAAGGTCTCCATACCAGTTCAGCTAGAGGCTGATGGGGATACTTGAAAGTAACACAGATTCTAGAGTCACTGATGTGAGAAAGAACTGATAGGTACTTTTACATTTTGAAGAGATGAGTGCTGACTACTAAAGTAAAACTTTTCTGAAGAAACATAATGTCATTAAAGATAAGCAGTCAGACAAAAAATACATGAAAGCAGCAGTCTGATAGTCACTGTTGAACAGCAGAGGTCTTTTGCAGCTTTGTTCTCTCAAACTCAGAGAGGTAAATAATATGTTGTGCTGTATCTTTATATGTTGTTTATATGCTGTGTTTGTTCTTTAGGACAAATGTGGGATATTGTATTTTAATTTAAAGATATAATCTTGAACACTTATGTGGTTTTACTTACTTAAAAGGAGAAAGCATGCCTAGTAAAGAAAGTCATATGTTACAAATAATAAGTAAAGGAAATACAGCTGAAGTATGAGCAAAGACTCACATTACTACAAGAAAAAGGACTTAAATTTTGAAGTATTTCTGAAAGACTCTTAGAAGCATGCATACAGAAAAATGCATCTGATCATTCATAAATCCTATTCTTGGACTGTTCTATTCGATTTGGCTCCTAACCCCCTCTTCACTGCCTTTTCCAATAATTTTTTACTATGTAAAGTATCTTCTGAGCAGCAGTCTTCTAGATTTCTTTAAAAATAAACTTCAAGTAACTATTCGAAGTCTCTGAAAGATGTATGCTTTTGAAGATAATCCAGTTTTTTTGATCATCACAGGAGCAGTTATAGTCAAAAATAAAATAACAAAGCCCATCAATGTCTGAGTTACGTAGGAACTAATCAACCTCATATTCACTCCGTGGATGAGTTTTATCACTCTTTTATTTGGACCATTGTTGCCAAGGTTATTCACTCATATTGCCTTCTGGAAGAAGACTGATCTGAAATATTTTTACAAAAATGTAGTGTTTACACAGGGCTTCTTGATACAGTCTTTGAACCCACAGAATCCAGCTGGATGTCTGCTGTCTGTAACATTGACCATACATAGTTTTAGAGACTAACATCAATAAGAGTAACCTGCGGTTCTCAGCATCTTGCAAGACCCTATCTGAGCTGAAGGGCTGTGACAGCTGGCATAGCTTCAATGCACTGTTAGAACAATTTTGTACCAAAACAAGCTGATTACCACAGTCTGCATCCAAGATGGGATCTCATATATTATTATATTGTCAAGCAAAAAAACTGTGGTATCCCTAAAGATCTGAAGAAATTCCCACACTAATCCCTGTTGTATATACCCAGTTACATAGCAGAACATTAAAACACTATGATATTTCAAAGCTGAAAAAAAAAGAGTTTAAAAAAAGAAACCCACTGAATATCTAACATTATGAAAATTCATCATAAGGGATCAAAAGCAGCTTTAAATTTGGTGCCACTTCACTGTCCTCCCATAAACACACCAAGCAGAAGCAGCCCCTTGACTGTCAGCCATTGTCCCAGACCCCACCCCACTGTTTTTATATGCCTGTCTTGAAATAGTTTCCTCATGCATCAGACACAAAAGCTACACTACTAACCACACAGAAGTCACAGTCCTCCCAGTTTTGATCTACATACCTCCAGTAGTGGCAGCAAGAGCTGGAGAGCCTTCTCTACCTGCACCACTTGCCACCAACTGCCACATCTCTTGTCTTCCAGCCCCCTTACTCATCACCAGGTAAGGCTCACAAGCACACTGCAAGAGACACCTTTCCCCAAAACACATAACCTCCACAGTTAAGGTGTTTACAAATATATATCAAGTAGCACGCTTCCTAATGATGGAAGCTATAGGAAGTCATAACTCAGATCATTTATAAAAAAAATTGAACTTCCAGGTCAGAGCTTTCTATCTGTTCTTAAATTTACATCCAGAACTGCCCCTCTCTCTCTGGCTCACATTTCTATTTGGTTTTCTTGTCGGTAATTAACACGTAAGATGACTTCAGTATTCAGTAAGAACCAGACATTTCTGGTTTTTATCTAAAACAAAACAAAACAACCACCAAAAACGCAACCCAACCACCAAAACCCAACCAAACAAGGACCCCCCAAAACCAAAAAATTCATTCACGAAGATTCAGCTTAACCAATCTGATTGATAGCTGTGAAGCATTTCAATGACTTTAAGACTGCCTCATACTGCTGGCCATATGTTGAAGCCAAAGCCAATGTTGCTTCCACAAAGGATGGGAGCATAAGACTGGAGATCCTTCTCTGATCATTCACCTTAGTTTTTCCAAGCCACAGGACTTGCTTCAGGGTTTTGGTTTGACGGTTCAAACTTATATGTCCATTTATCTCTAACACTTAGATTGTAACCAGGCTTTATAGGAGATGTGCCCACTCTGAGGATGGGTGGAATCGGAAGGTCTGGGCTGGCTTGGTAAGCTACCCTAAGGGCTCTCCATGGACATTTTTACATTTAAAACTACCCAAAAATCACTGTTTCTCTCTCACCTGCTCAAACAGACCTTATGGTAGAGGTTACACCTTCATGCTCAAATGTCTTACATCAAAGTGCACTGCTGGGTGACAGCTAATGGGATCCCTGGCCAAGATCTTGAGGCATTTTTTCTTCTTTGCATTCAGAGGTCAAGGGTCCCATGCTCTGCAACTTTCTTTGTCCCACGGCCAAGGCTTTAGTGAAGGAACATAATGCCAGCTATACCTATCAAGTGTAGTATTTGCCCCAAGATAATTCCCTTTAGGGAAGCAGCACATGAGAACCAACACTGGGGGAAGACAAAATCTCCCATTTATTCTGACATCAGTCCTGACCATCCACGATCAAGAATCAAGAGCTGGCAGTTTGGTTGAGGACACACAGCTCTAGTCAAAGAACACTGGCTCTCTGCAGGGCTATTTAAAAAAAAAAGTAAAAATCCTGTACAAACAAAAATTTTAAAAAGCCACCACCATGTCTAACCAGCAATGAACTCAGACAGGAATTGGGTTTCCTCACGAGGGCACAGACATCTATCATTAGAAAATACCAGCTTCTTATTCATCTATTTGACCATCCAGGGTTTTTTAATTCAGAGCAGAGAAAAGATTCAAGATATTTTCAAGTCTCCTGGTGCAGTTCTGTAAGAAATAGGACATCCTGCCTGGTTTGTATTTCTGTTTCCCTTTGTTTGCTTCAGGTTGCACAGATTAGCACTGCCAGTAGATTATTTACAATGCTGGCTAAAAAGCATCACCGTAGGGACACCAGCAGAAAAAGGATCCTCTGCAGCTGTCAACAGCCATAACATAACCACTCTGGAGTCACTACAACTTTCACTGTAAGGGGAGCACAGTCTGTTGTTCTGACAGACCATGTCCAAAGGTGATTTTTTATAAAACATGTGGTAGGTCAAGCTGGGAACTGAAGACTCCACCATTCATTGACTGCTGTTGAAAATTATCTTACCAACTCTCAAGTCTTCTGCATTTGAGAAGAGACAAACATTACCATGAAGGACTTATTCTAATGAGCTTGTTTATGCAACTGTCTTACTTTTATTGTCATTAGCTTTCATAAAATTAATACAGATGCTATATTAATCTGTGGAATCCAGTCTCATAAATCCAATGGGATTCACTCGTTGAGAGTAAAGAGGAAATTTAAAAAATATGCATTAATAAGCAGATGATGAAGAAGCAGTGCTCCAGGCCCCCCCCAACCATGCTATGGGGGAAGAAATACAGAAATCCTCTGTTCTGTTCCTTGGCCTGCCTCTACATGTCTCTGTCTTCCTCTGCTCAGTAACCTTTCCATCCATGCTTACTCTCGGGTGAAATACATCTAATTATACCTCCTATTAAAACAAAGCAGCAGTGAAACACAAAAATTTCATCCTTTTCTTTTTTTCCTTATTTTCAGGTCATCCATCAAAGCAACAAAGTAATTCTGTGATAATTTAATTTTACTTTAAAACTTAAAATCAGCGAGTGGACTTACAAGGACCATACAAAGCCCTGCCTCCCTGCATGCTAAAGGAATTCGGTAGCAGCAGCTGGGTTCTTTGCACCAATTGTCTTCTTGAGAGTTCCCAAACAACCCCACAGGTTTTCTCTCTTTCTTGGGGGGGGGAAGTGAATTCAAATCAAGGAATACTCTAGTTTTAAAGTGAAATAGCTGTTTTGGACGAATGCTATGGAGACTGGCATTCTAGTAGGCTAATCCACAATAAAAACAACACTCAACCTGGAATATGGTTATAAACATGTTAGAATGATACAACCAGCCTTAGAAGAACTGAGAGCTGAAGCCATGGAGCCAGATCATGTTGCAGAGGCTGGAAAGAAAACTGGTGCCCACCTGATAACCCAGCCTGTCTGGGGGCAGGCTGGCAGTGCTACAGACACACAGATTTCTTTTTCCCTTTTCAAGTTCACTCACAAGGTTAAGGATGCTTGTTACTCCTATTTACTACAAGATTATTGTCCAATCACTCCCTTCCCAAGTGGTGAAACACTGTTCTCTGCATCCAAACCCATCCTTACTCGGAAGAATCTAGAACAAGTTTCTTATGTAAGGAACTTCCATTAGTACTGTCATTTCACAGAAAATGGGGAAACTGATTTCAGCTTTTAAAAATTAACAAAGACGCAGAAAAAGCCCCACAACCCCATCCTAAAACCAAAGCGATAACAAAAGGAAACATTTGCTGTGAGTCACCTAAGGCACAGCAGGGAATCCCCAGAGTTTCTTTGGTTAGAGAGTGTAATCCTGGATTTGCATACAGGCACACAAAAGGGGCCCGAGCTAGGAAGAAACACTCCCTCTTTCCCTTGAACAAATACCAACTACTGATGCGTGTCATGAGCCGTGAGATGCAAATGGGTCTCAAAATACTGTGGGCCCATCTGCAAGTTATTTACCCAGTGGAGGGAGTGACTTGCAGCAAACTTTGTTGTTCTGCTGGGGAGATGAACAACTCACGAATCAATCATATAATAACCCTGTGTTATGATCCTTCAAAACAAAACCAAAAAGCCTCACCAACCTAGGAACTGTGAGGAAAATGCTTCAATCCCACCTGTGCATGCCAGAGCAGACTGGGGCACAGATGGGACACCGCTGAGTGTGGACCATGCCACCGTGGGGTAAGGCTTGCTGCTGGGAGAAGCTCCCAGTGCTCCAGCTGCTTTCACATTGCCAAGGCATCACCAGAGCCCAAGGAAAGCACTGGACAATGGGATATTAATTTACATCCTGATGTGTTACAGCCAAGCAAGGGTCTAGGAGGGCAGTGAAAGCAACCAGAGGGAAGAGTTGCTCAAGGAGGACTTGGAGATGTTAAGACTTGAAAGTCCGGAGAGTTCTTGCCACAGAGCAGCTGTCTGCAGAGGGAACCTGGGTAGAAACTGAGAACACCTGGGCATTAGCAAGTTCCAGGAGTAAGGCAGAAAATCCAAACAAGCTGCCTGCAGCAGAACTTGGTCAGGTCAGTTAGAACTCAGATGAAGCCAAGTCATATCGTTAAACTAAGATTTACACTACTTTTTCCTCCTATGTTTCTGAGTCGACAGAAAGCTTTCCCCATTGCACTGTGCTTCTTCTTTATGAAGTGTTTAATACAGCTAAGCTTGTCTGAAAGCAGGGAATAAGGCCAGTCTAGTTAATTCAGACAACAATGAAGGCTCGTGCAAGAAGGCATCACATGAGCATTTCTCTGTTCAGTGCTCTCATAAAACACAGGAAGGTCGTGTTGACTTCAACAACCACGTGCATTTATCTTAGTCGTAGCTGTATCAGGTTACTACATGCCACAGGAGAGTGAGGTGATGCAACGTGATGCTTGTCACATTGTACTGCAGTTCAAAGGAAGTCAGCTTCTGTACAGGAGAAAGCAATTAACTGGGAACAACGGGTATGTCCCATAATGGCAGACTGGGGTGGGAGCGCTGGGCTGGATCCAGACATGGCTGGGAGGGCTGAGTAGGCTAATGGTTGTCTAGCTAGGACAGGAAAAATAAACTGCCTTTTTTTGTACTTTTACCCCTCACAGTGTCTAAATAATATGCCTATTCATTTAAGTTTTCTGCTTAAACACAGTTAGAAAAAACCCTCACAAACCTGAAATAGCTACCAGAGGAAAATACAGGGAATAAATCAGAGTTCTAGAGAATATTCTCAGGCACCAATATAACTGGACGCAAGGGCAACTGCAAAAGCAGTAATCTCACACTAGCAGAGCTTTCCGGGATGGGATGAACTAGGGCTCACTCACTGCTGACACCTCCCACCAAAACACAACTGCTCATGTTACAATAGAAATTTACCCACAGAAACATAAGGTCTTACCACGGTGTGTATGTATTACCATAAGTGTGTATGTATTTAGTTAGCAGCTCCTGTAACCTGTGTGGAACACCGTGGTTTCCTGATGAACTGGAGGGCTATCTACCTGAACTAATCATCACAGAGTTGGTCGAGGTATGTGTAACATCCTTAACTGCCAGACTTCACATCTGCTGACTTACTTATTTTTTGCTGCTCAGACATTTTATAAGTGACTTGCTGCATTTCATGCCACTTCAGAGGCCACTGCAGCAGCAAAAGGAGGAATTTAGTAATACCTGGGACCAAAGATAATCTCAATTATTTGATATATTATCTAAAAAGGTCACTCACAATGGAGAATTCATGAAGTGATACCCCTTTTCTTTCCTTTTTTAAAGAGCTTCATGTGACTAGATCCCACAATGAGGGTCTGTAATTACTGTCACATCAAATTACATCATAATCTACAAGACAGATTCAGTGCAGCAGTGAGGGAGGCACCACTAACCCTATTTTACAGAACACGGAGTCATGAGGTTTCTTCCCCAAGGCCATCTGCTGAAATGAGTGATGATTCTCCTGGCAAGAGTGGTGCTCCAAGCATACGCTGAATCTCAAAGACAAGAAAGAAGAAGACGTGCTGCCAATTCTCCACACAGACTGGATGACTCTTTAAAAAACGTTTTGTAAGAAAACCTCACCGCCACACTTCATCCCTGAAGATGCCCTCACTGAAGATGTTTGCAGCAGGTGTAACTGCCACTCCTAGGTGGAGGTCAGCACTGGTGCCAGCCTACTGAGAATGCTGTTGCACCAGCAGGTCTTGCAGCACAAGGCTTGATTTGAAGCACAGGTCAAGTATAAGCCGTGATTGTTCCTGCGGCACTGAGAGGGAAACCACACTCCGGCAACGGGAAACAAGATGGTACAGCACAAATTTCAAAACCTGTTGCCACATGAGAAGCCTCTAATGTATGGCCCTTCAAGCTGTGGTATTATTAGGGGGCTGTGAAACACTTGCAAAGATCAGTCTTTGTTAGTAAGCTCACAAGCACTGTTTATAGGTGTACATAGAAATTATATATATAAACATCTAAATAGTAACTCCAAGCCCAATTCATTTTGACTGGAGGAGGCTGAGCACCTCCAGAAGCAGATCCAAGGAAACCTCTGTAAAAGCAGATGTTCTCTGAAGCCAGTCCAAGCCAAACAGAGGTATACCAGTTCTCAGTAACTGTGTGTCCAGAGTGGACTGGTGCCTGTAAATTTAAATTCACTCCTCCAGCTTCACTGTTTGCAGGTCAAGCTTCAGAAAAAATATTTCTAAAGTGTAGTTTCACTGGATGAGCCAGGGAACTGGGATTTACAGCACTGAGCTCCTCTCACCTGGAAGATGGCACTCCTAATCCCTGAAGCTCTGCTGCCTTTCCTCATCTAAATCTCCGTGGAGCTCATATTGCTTCAAAGAGGGGCTGATTTTCACCAGCAGTTTGCAGGGAGGATTTTCATCCGACAGTCCGTTTTCCAAGGGTGGTTGTCCCAACCCTGGCCCAGAGGTCATGTCGGGAATGGAAAAATCTGTGTGTTGAACTGAAGCCTGTTCATATCAGCTGAGGTTTGAACTGTGGAAGTGCACTTAGATGGTGAAACATGAACAGCTTCAAGTGTCAGCCTGACACAATGCAGTCAGAAGCTGGCACAGGAGCATCACTCCTGCCTGATGGTTGTTGGTGAGCCACCTCAGGTACACTCCTGAGGGGTGAGATCTCTGCAGGCATGCTTTGCTCTCCACAGACAGTTCCCTGAAGAGCAGTGAATTCATCCAAACTGCAACTGGCTCCACTGCCAGGATTTCTTCTAATCTCAGACATCTAAATAACTAACTGTATCAAACAGTTACATCCAGAGATGATCAGCAACACAAGCACTTCTTTCAGATGTCAAGGTCATATGAAGCCACACAAGTTACTTATGTTAGCTAGAAAGCTTGCTGGTCATGTTTGCATGGGAAAAAAAAAAGGAAGCAAGAATGAGGATGCATTCTGGGAAGGATTAGTAAACTGCCAGAAGAGCAAGTGCAATTTAGCACTAAAAATAATGGTAACACAAGGAGATTCTTGTAGAGATTCTCCAGTTATGCCAATGGGCACTGGAGAGGAATCAGAGACAGATTCCTACAGGAGCAAAGCATGCTGACTGCTGAATACTTTATGTTAGTCGATCCTATGGGCACAAACACAGCTACTAAAAGCTAAACATTTGCGAAAATTCATGTTAGAGTTCTCTAAGGCCCACAGGCTGACTACAGCCTCTCCAGGACCTACCCAGTGTGCCACTTAGCCACTAACACATTGAGTTCACAAACTGGATTCACACCGGTGGTCTTAGCAGAGAGGTGCTGATGTGCACCAGGAGAACGTTACCCCACAGCATCTCCTCACTGGGATATTTAGAGCTACTACCCACATCTCTGCGGGCTTCACCTGAGGTGGAGGAGCGAGGACAGGAACTTCACTGGAAATTCAAGTGGAACTTTCTGTGGTTAGTAATATTTCTAGTCCAAAACCAAGCAAAAACCTGGACAGGAATCTCCTCTTGGACCACTGGCAATCACCAGCAGCTCTCTGCACTGTTCTTTTTTCCAGCACCTAATTCCTGGTCTGAGTTTGCACCCTTATTGGGTCATTTTTTGCTCTTCACACAACGCAGCTCCGAGTCTGGATGCTCCTTGCTCTAAGGGAGAAGGTCTTTCCTTTTGTCAGCCTCTGTACAATCCTTTCCAGGGTTCAAAAAGGCCAGTGTTTTTCCTAAGCTCTAAACAGAAATGAAAACACAGACAAACTGCCATTTGACCAGTTATGCAAATAAAACCTCCTTCAGCAAGGTATGATTTGTGGATTAAAGTTTTTTCCCTTGAGCTCAATGCAACCTAAAAATCTCTTCCGGAAGCTTATCACAATTTAGCTAACCCCAATTCTTAAAAGACTTCTCTATCTTAGCACACCAAGGAAGGTCTTTGTCAGGGATTTTACAAAAGCCCTCAGCAACCCTGCTGCACAGAGGGCACAGTACAGGTTTCTGAATTTCACAACATGTCTGAGACACCAGAATGAGAACTAGGGGGTTGGATGTCAGGAACAGAACAAGCCTGGGCATTATTTCACTGTGAAACCTTTTGCCAGTCATCTGGAAACTCATCACGTTTTTCCAGAAGCGTGGTAAACAGGGGTCTTCTGACAGAGCACACTGCTTCTCACATCCAGGCTTTATGTAGTCCTTGAGAGGTGGCAGTGGCTGCCTTGGGTAGACTGGAACTGGTTGGTAAAGCAAAAATGTCAGAAAACAACTCATAAAATCCACCCTGACTTCCACCTAAATGTGTGCAGTCCGAAGGATTAATCAAAGGATGCCATGAATTTGTTGGGAGAAAGCAGACTCCATGCTTGCAGCAAATGAAGGACATAAAGACATTGCTATTAAACACTGTCAGAGGCTTCTTTGGCAATTTTTGTCCATAGCTCCGTGTCGTAGCCCTTTTAAAAAAACAGAAAAGATTATGACAATGTAATCTTACCAGTTTCATAAACAAGACCATACTTACAAAAATACCTGAAAGTCTGTATAGGCAAACAGAGTATTTTCATTATATTCATTTAAAGAGCAAGATATACTCTGCAAATAGCAGAAAACACATTCATGTTAACTTATTTGCAATGGAGCTACATCTTGCTAATCAACCCAAAATTAGCTGCTGCCTGGAGCTTGAGCTCTATGAAAATGTATCTATGCCTCCTTAAAAAAGTAGCACATCGTATACAAGTACTAACTAGCACACACAGAGTTAACTTCTGCGGGCTGCCCTCTTAAACAGAACTGGTTTTTCAATGTATTTGTTTAAACAAGTTAACAAAAATGTCAGAGGCCATTTCACCAACTGCACATGACGACAGCCTTCTTCCTCCTCTATCAGCAGAGAACAATTACATGCTGGGAAACAAGGGCTTACTAATGTTGAGTCAGGGCAGGAAAATCTGTCCAGAAAATACATGCAACTGAAAGAAAGAAGAGACAGACTTTGCATTTTGTCTTCCCCCTCTTCCTCCTCTTTTCCTTCAAATAACATGAGCTAAGCAGAGACTGCCTCTCCTATTCTGGCTTGAAAAGCTGCATGGAAGAATTTGGCACATCAACGAGCCTCATCTGTTCCCACAACTCCTGCACGAGTATTGGTAGTAAATCGGATGTCTGGATAAATCCTAGCTAAGGTTAATGACTTCTGGTTATCTCAGGGCAGGAAACTTTTCCAGGAATATCAAGAAATAGCATGTCCTTTCCAGGATGTGCATAAAGCACAAGAGCTCTTGGATCTGCTCCAAGAGGAGAAGTTAGAGACTTTCTGTGCACAGACAAACCACGCTGGTGTCTCCCTCGCTGCAGGGGACGCGGGAGGCCACTTCCTTCACCCTCAGAAAGGACACGGGGCCTTGTTAAGTGTCGGGCATGATGGGGGCCTGCAGAGAGTTCAGTTTTATCTGGCTGTAAGAGCCATCTCTTCAGTGTTTAACTGTAAATACTGACTAAGAATTGTGCACACAGAGGAACGTCCCAGCACCCAAAACAACTGACAAGACCAAGAAACACCAAGTTCTCTCCCGTGTGCGCCCCTCCTCGCTGCCTCTCGTCTTTTCCACGCCCGAGATGACTTTGGCAGAACTTCCCTGCGTCAGGAGGCTCCCCGTATTCAGCCCCCCGAAGGCTGCATTCCCACACCAGCACCTTTAGGAAGAAACGGCTCCACCATTTGCCCTGCCTCCGAGGGGCAGGGACGCCACAGTGGCAGCGATGGCAAGGCCTGCGCCCCTGTGCCCGGCCCAGCCCAGCAGGCGCCAGCAGTGCTGTGAACCAGGCACTCTTTAAGCCGAATTTAAGGTCAGTCCCGATAAAGGGCACGGCAGCAGTCTGATCACAGCACCAAAAAAGGGGTTGATGCTTTTCTCTTGAACAAGTTGTGGCTGAATCGGGCCCAGCTGGCAGCTCGCCCTGGCCGAGGCCCTGCAGTGCTGCCTGCGGCGCGGCCTGGGACAGAGCACTGGCCTCACGGCCCGGGCACTCCTCTGGTACAAACCAACTCTCAAGGAAAATGGGGTTATGCCCTACTTTGCCTTAGAGCTGATTTGCACTTACAAAACTTACTTGATTTGTGGCCGTGGCACAGCATGAGGCTGCAGTGCCAGTGCCTGTGCTTTGCCCTCCTTTCCCAAAGGGATCCACTGCCTCTCGGAAGGCTCAGCAACATTTCAAAGGGACAAGCCACCCATCTCCTAACCCTCTCTAGTTTGTAAGAGCAAGACTTACTCAAAACAAACTAACAAAATAAACACTACTGAAAGTTCTGATTACACATTTAACTTCTCATTTCCAAGGGACAATAAAAACCAGGTGTGATGCAATGAGTTATTCTGGTATAGCACCATTTCATTTCTTTCAGAAGACTTAAATAACTGCCTAAATAAATAACTAACTAAATAACTAACTAAATACTCCCACTTCTTCCAGGAACAGCAGTCCTGCTCTACATTCCTCTCCCTCAAGCAAAGCTGTCATGCACAGGTCATTCCTGAAGCCAGAAGACTTCAGCTATTTCTCATTAAGGAAAGCAGAGGGTTCTACCAAGTCAGAAAAGCTACAGAATTCACTGGAAATCACAGCCCTCTTTTGCAAACAGACACACTTACGGTGTGGTTTTTCTAGATACGCACTATAAAACATAAACCTGACAGGCACAAACAGCCCTGGAGTAGCAGCCTGCAAAGGCGGCACTGTGTGGTCCGTGATGGCTCAGCACTTGGAGCAGAGCTGGGCTTCCTGGAACCGGGGTCCTCTCCTTGCCAGGGTAACACACAAGAGAGGCATTCATCCAACTCATACATTTCAATTTTGGATCTTCCATTGTGCTAAAATGGTCATGCAATAAAACGTTACCTATCTTACCCACTTAATTCTCCCCTGAGGATTTGCTCTGCTTTTAACGTGCTCTCCCTGGTCTTGTTTCCGTCACTGGGCTATTGTGCCGATTGATTAGTTAATGTTTGCAAGGCGCTTTGAATAGGAAGAGTGCTCAGCATTAAGCATGATTACAAAAATATTGCAGGCCCTGGCAACACGCTTAGATTGAAGTCGCTGTATCATTTTGCCTCAGAACTAGCATGACACGCAGCCCATTCCAGTTAACCAGAAACACCCAGCACATCTTGTCTTGTAGCTTAATTATAAACCAACTTCTACTCAATCCTGCACTGTGTGGTGAAGCAGAGAGGCCACTCATTGTTCACATAGCACAAAACCTATCACTGTGACATACCAAACAGAAAACCCTGCCTCCTGACAGAGCAAACAATTTCCATAATGTCCCCAAGTGCAGTGGTGGTTAGGCGAGGGGACCCCCTGCAGCAAGCAGCCAGGCTGTGGTGGGATTGTGGCAGATGATAAAGACATCAAAAATAGGCAGAAGAAACAAGTTCCAAGAAAATTCAAGAACAGAAAGTGCAACAACAGGAGCCAGAAGTGAGGGAGAACAGCCTTGACTGGGGTCCAGCCTAGTTGCCTACATCTCCACAAAGACAAGTTACCCTTCTTAGCCACCTCCATGGTCCCTCCTGGAAAATGCCACTCCTGAGTCTGCATCTGAGTCACCTCAGTTCCCAGATCAGCAGTCAACTGCCATCAAAGACAGCTTTCCACTAAGATGCTGAGCTGTGGACTGAAGCCCCCAAGATGTGGACACATGTCCCTTGCTGCCTCGAGAAGCCTGAGTGATGGCTCACGGTGACACTGAGCACCTGCAGCCGCTTGCTCCATCAGACAGAGTTGGAGCCTGAGGGCCTGGGAAGTGGTGCCAAGCAGGAGGACACGAGGTGGACACTGCAGCTACGCACAGGGCTTCAGGAGCAACAAGCACTCTTCCTGGTGGGACATTTCCTGAGGCCACAAAAGCTTGATGAGGCTGAAGAATGCCAATAGCCTTCTGCTTCCCAGGTCCATGCCTTTGTATTTTTGATACATAAAATAAGAAAACACACAGTTTGGGATTTCCTCAGCAACTGGGGAAACCCATTAAAACATTTTCTTCTCCCTGCCAGTGCAAGACTGTTGCCTGTTAGTGTTTTATACGATCAATCCCTCCTTTCCCACATATTTTCTTTAAACTATCTCTCTTAAAAATATTACTGTTTCTACTCTTTATGTACAGCATGTACTCCAGAAGGAAACAAGCTGCTCATCAAGCTGGTAAATAGGTACCTCTGTTACACCATCTATTCTGAAATGAGGTAGGAAGGTCTTTTTTTTCAGATACGTGCTGCTACCAAGATCCCTGAAGCACTGAGCTGTGTTTCCCCAGACAGAGCACCAGACACCTTGCAGCAGAAGCTCACGCTGGAAGCCCACTGAATTAGTGACAGGACAAGCAAGGGGAAATTTATTAACAAATTATTTCCTGATCCTAGAAACCACTTCCACTGTGCTACCTGGGCTTTTAAAAGTTCATGGCAGGATAAGCCATCACCTTTCACTCCAAAGAGTGCAACTGAAGGCTTGATTTCCATGATTGCTGAGTTCTTACTGCAGATCCCATTAGCTGTGGCAGAAGCTGAGAGTGTTTAGCTGGAACACAACAGTTTGAGTGGTAAGCACCCTTGTTGCAACTGAAGGCTCAAGATGCATCCAGTAAGTTTCCACTCCTGATGTGAGAGGCAAGTGTGTGGACACGTTCAGGGAAGCCTGTTTACACCATGCCCATGGGCTTTTAGCATGGGGCTGCCCTGAGCAGGGATGGGAATAGGCTGCACCTGCCAAGAATGGTTTGACTCCAACTCTTGCTCTGGTATCTGCAGTTAAAGGCAGCCAGGAGTCGGGAGAGCATGTCAGGTCTGGAGTACTTTGGGACATGTCTGATCACAGCCTTAGCCTGCACCAATCCAGAAGATGACTGGAGCAACAAACTCATGAAGGGCTGGACCTCCTGAAGCTCTACAGCAGCAACAATTTCAGCCCTAAATTTAATTGGCAATGAGATTTGATAGACATCTGCCCTCCGAAAGTGCTTTAGAGAGACAGCAGATTCTTCAAAGTAATTCTCCTGCATCACCTACAGTTCCTCCTCCTTATCTAAATGTGATATTAGCAACTCAGCTATTGATGTTCCCCAGGCATTTAATAGTTCACAAGAAATCACTATTTGTTGCAGCCAGCAGGCAGTGCTGGGTGAGGTCTTCTGAGATCAGACTCCAGGCAGCTTTACAGCTTGACATTAGAAGGAAATCACATGAAAATCAGTCTCCTTTTACATGATCAGATAAATGAAGCTGTCAAACATAAAGTTGAAAGCTCTTCAGTGAAGAAGTGGTAGCAGTTTTAGGTTATTTTGAAATGCTGATATGAAGTATTAAGTCAAAACCAAATCATGAAGCACTTATTCAATCTCCAGTGCCTGCCAGACTCATACAGGCTTCTGTGAGAGATCTGTTTGAACAAGGCTATTTTCAGCTATCCACCTGAAGAAGAAAAAAAAAAACCCCAGAAAAAAACAAAACAAAACCAAAGGAGAGAGAAAAAAAGAAGATTTTGTTTCGGTATAATCTAGTCCCACCATGTGATGCTGACTGATCTGTGATAAAATTTCCAGAGCTCAGCAGGTGTTTAGGGAGTGACTGCAGCTGCCCATTCAACACAAACAAAACCACAAGAGAAAGATCCTAAACAGAGGTCAAAGGAAAAGCGTGTAGGAAGTTGTGTGAAGATGAACGATGAAACTAGATAAAACTGGTGCCAAACATGAGTTACAGTAGAGAACTTAAATTCTCTTTCTTGATGATGGCAGTTCAATTGGTCCCTGTTACAAGGTACTTCTCCATCACACTGACTGGTTTATGCATGTTCAGATACACTGGGACAACTCTGGGAATCCCAGGCCAGAACACAACTCACAGCACACTTTGGCCACTTACTTTTTCCACATCACTGCTACTACATTCATCAAAAGAAAGAGATTTTATTCCTCCTTTTCCGGAGTTCCTAGTGTCACAGAGAAGCTGAAAATCCACAGCAGAGGGGTGACATAAACTCAAGCAGAAGAATTCTTTGCTGTTTATGTAGCCCAAACACCAATGACACAGGAGAAAGTTTCAGCTTGGTGTTGATACTCAAAAGCCGTAGTCCCCACAATCCAGATCCTTTGGCTGTCAGATGTTTCAGAACGATCTACTAAATATAATGGCCCTAAATATATCCCATGTACTGTCTGCGTAGAGTAAAACACTACATAGCAGCTAGACAGATTTCTTTCAGCATTGGTGTCCTGTGTAGGATAAACAATACATGCTTCTCCAGAACCGCTACACTGCCATAAAGGCTGCTATGCTGCAGAAAATGAATTTCAGAGTTCATGATAGAGAAACAGGAATTAAAGCAGCAAGGTTGCTAAGGTCTAACAAGTACAGACTAAATGACACTGAGGAGATAACATGGGCTCAAGTTACCAGACAGGAAAGAGGACGGATAAAGAGCCCTTGCATGCATGCTGGCTTCCCCCTTGGAAAATAAAGCAAGCAGCTTTTTGCACAACTCCCTCCCGAGGCTTCTGGAGAGCACTTCCCAGTACCCCAGCAGAACGGCTTGTGCAGCTGTGGGCAGGAGGCATACCCACACATTCCTCACCCGGGGAGCCAGCCTCCCTTCCTCCACTGGGGATCATCAGACCAAACTGAAAACTAAACGTTTCCCAGCAAGGCTTTCACATACCAGGAACCTCTTGGTCAAAGGAGCAGTGTCTTAACCTCAAAGCTTTTCCCACAAAAGCTGGGGATTGTGGGTTTGTGGAGATTAGGTCCTTTTACTTTCTGTACAAGCCAATTTTAATTCTTGCAAACTCTACCCACTTTATTAATGAAAGTGGAGCTGCCTGTTTCAGGGGGAGCACATACTCAGCAGTGCACTGAGGTTTGTTCCTATAAAGGGAAAGAGCAAAACCAAATCAAAGAAACTCATTTGGTACAGAAAGTTGCTCTTTGTGTATAGATATTAAATACTTTGGAAGATGTCTAAGTAAATTGGTGTGTAAAACTGACAGTTGAAAAATAGCGTATTATTTTTGTCTGAACCTTCAAGATGTTGTGTACTGTTCTATTCTCTAATGCAAGGAAAAAGAAATTAAAGAAACCCTGCCACAAATGAACCAAAAGAGCTGATGGTTGAGGTTTCTCCAAAGAAATGTGCAACAAAATACTCCAACCAACCTGTACAAGTGCTGCACTAGTTGGTGCCATGACTTGCACATACAAAGACTTTAAACCTGATTGCTACTGTAATGATGAATCATTGAGTAACTGGAGCCTTGCAACCCAAGTATCATTTGCAAAGGGATCACCCTCTACTGTTTATTCAGTTCCCTGTTCATTTTTTCACTGCTGCAACTCTAGTCCCTAGAGAATGACCATAAACACCCCTAAGGTAACAACCCAGCTAAACAGGACTGTATTTATAGCGCTATTATTTCCCCTTTAGTACATTTGGAAACACAGAGAGAGCAGTCAGACCTCTTGAGGATTATATCCTAACATATCTACTACAAATACTTATCTGACTGACTTAATTTTAGCTTTACCTAGGTCTTTCAGGGACACACAGTTTGTGCCTTAGCTTGGGAAACCAGAGAAGCAACACAACATGACCTTCTCATGTTCAAGCCAGTTTCCCCTTACTATAGCTGGGTTAGGTTCCCTGTGCGTAACCCATCTGGTACTGGCCTTGCAGTATCACTGCTTTTTGCAGAATGAGTGCCATGACGTGCAGCCCTTTGGGGATGCTGCATTTATTGCTGAAGTTGATGACGGAGACGGTAGCGGACTTCATCTTATTTTCATGCCACATAAAACTCTTTGCCATGAAAATGAAAAGCCTGGTGTTGCCCAAGTTTGTATCGCTCCAGAGAGGTAAATCCTTTCTGCCTAGTACAGTACATTCTCATGAGAGAAAGTTGTTCATTCAGCTACTAAAATAAATGAAAAATAAAATCCTGACCACAGTAACATCTTGGAAGTAAATTGCAAGTCAGAATAACGTACCTTCTGGAGTGTGACTTTGGATGTCTACAATGATGTTTGCCTATGTGCTTCACACCTTCTCCTGTAAACTTTAGTCTTTCAAGCAGCTCTGTTCTCAGGCGTGGTTTCTCAACAGATGTTGTCTCCTCCTTAGGAGCCTCCACACCAGCTCGCTTGCCACACGTGTGCAGCAGAAAGGTTTGGGGGAAGGCAGCCCAGGTTCCCAACACGTTCTTCAAACAGCCCCAGGAACAGCAGCTATTTTAACCCACAGCACATCGATTATGGGCACAGTATGTTGCTCTACATCGTGTGTGATGCTTTGCCACAAGTGGGACAAGACTGCATTGCAAAGGGAGAAGTTCAACAACAGCTCCAGAACATGTTCCTTAGGAAGCAAGGCATCAGCACCAGCCTTGATGAACCACCATGGTGCTCATCTCAGCTTATGTGCCTCATTCACCACTCTCAAAGACAGACTGGGATCACAGCTGGCTTCTAGAAGGGTTTTGCCAACTGTAGTGTCACCACCACAGTTAGTACCACTGCCCTGAGGATGCTGAGGTAGTCTAGCACAGCCTCCTCAGCTGTTTACAACAAACTGACCCTAACAATTAACTTCAATGCTTGCCATGCATTGCCAAGTATCTACTTAAGCATCACTTCACTGGCAGGAGGAAAAGATGATGAAGGAATGCGATAAACTGTGAAAGTGAGCGGTATCAAAAGAGCCTCACATCTGCACCCCTGCATAGCACTGCAGCACTGCCACCAGGCTGGAGGGAAAATAAAAAAACCAAACAACTGAATCACAGATTTTGCCATTACAGGCAATTTGTCTCAGCAGAAAATGTAAATACATGATGGAACCTGTGCCAAAAATACAGTGTCTCCTCTCCTCCCCTTGGGTTCAGGGTGGAAACGGGTTCCTCAGACACACGCTTGCAAGACCAGGAACACTCTACTGTTTTACAGTTATCAGATGCTAGGGGACTATGCAGTTCACAGAAGAAGGGGTTTAGTTCAGGAACAAATTCTTCTCTTTTTGAAGTTATTTGGTTTGGTTTTTTTTTGATTAAAAACCACCTCTGATTATTTCAGTACTTCCATTTACAGTGTGGCCACACAGGTAGGTCTATCAGCAAAGCCATGTGAGGGAAAGTCCAGGCTGTAGGAGCAGGAGTAGTTTTCTCAAGTGTCTTTGGTTTGTTTAGTGAAAGGTTTTGCTGCTAAAGAAAACATGGCACTGAGCTGCACCTTGAGTCATATTCGGTACCTGAAATATTCCCACATGCAGCAGGTCCTGCTTGCCCTCCCTATGCAGGCCTGAGTCCCGCTCCACCAAGAGCCAAGGCACAAGATGAGTGGTAGTTACAGGCACTGTGGTAACCTTAGGAGACCCTTAGGTCTTAGCTTGTGACTTAAATCCTTCCTCCTTCAAACAATTTGGTGAATTCTTGGTGCACAAGATGGTATGAGCAGCATAAACTGCCACAGAAACTCTCACCGTGAGCTCCACCTACCCTAGAGATGATCAGTCACTAAGCTGATGAAAATCCTGCCTGGTTCTGTAGCAAGGTGGAGTTCACCCCCACTTTGGCTGCAGAAGAAGCTGACATCTCCTCACCTCACACCAGGCTGCCCCTTGGGCTGTCAGTGTCTGAGCTTTTTATGGGGCTTCGCTACCCGAGGAACATATCTAGGTCTTAAAATTAATAATATTAAAATCAAGAAGTGCAAAATTGATTTTGTGTTTAAATGTAGACCCCTCGGCACAGAATCCCACGCACAGTTGTTGTCACCACAAGGCAAGGTTCAGTCAATTCCAGAAGCTGGGATGAGAAGCCAAGGGTGGACAGGGGAACACTGACACTAAAGTGCCTGCACCATGAAACTACACTCACGCCAGTGCACTGCAAGAACAGCCTTGTCCTTCACCCCACAACTTCCCACTGAACCACCACAACAGCAGCAGCAGTACTGACCAGGCTGAGGAGCAGGCTGCTTTGCAGCTCCCCAGAAGAACAAGTGCCCCAAGAGCCCCTGCAGGCAGGGCACTGAAGCAGAGAACCTCTCAAGCCCTTCAAGGGAAGCCTCCACTCCCCTTGCATGTGAAATAGGTAGACATGGAAAAGAACAGCATCATGGGAAGTGATTCTGTCAACGGTGCTTCCTAAGCTCCTTGAACCAACAACAGCATCCGAGAGCACGTCCAGGATCATGGATTCACTTCTCTGCTTGCCACAACCCTTCTTCATGGATCTAAGTGGCCATCTCCTTAAAGGCTGTTTCAAAAAGGGTGCAAGAGTGGATATATCTAAAATACTGCAGAAACCAACATTTCCACCAGATACCAACCAGAAGGCATCTCAATGCTAAGGAAACCGTACTGGGCTGACAGAGCAGGAGTCCACTGGCTTTGGCCACTCACCATCCCAAGAAGTGCTGGGTTAAAATACTGCAGAAGCTGCTCTGAGACAGTGCAGTGTTTGAGGGACAAGGCAGCGCACAGATGGGTGTGGGGACTGCAGGATGCCTGTGAACAGTCTGCTTTCCAGCCCCTGCCTGGTGAGGAAACCACATCTGCAATGCAAATTGCCCATGCACAGGCAAGTTAGCGTCCTAGACAGAACTGCAGGCCTGATCTTCTTTCATTTCTGAAAGGGAAACGGGGATTTTCACCATAGATGTTCATGTGATAAAAGCACTGCCCAGCAGCCAACTACTTAGAGAAGGATGAACCAACTATTTCAAATGCAATTCAACAAAGAATTCTCTGGAAAAAAAGTCCAAAGTCTTGGGAGTCTCCCTGCCACTCCCAACGAACCCATCCCTGTTACTGCCTACCTTTACCAAGATCAACACTCAAGCCACCCACCAGTATCAGAAGGTGTTGCACATCCCCAGCAAGCCAGCTCCAGTACAGGGGGAGAGAAAAGGCTGCTGCCATGAGAAGACCATGTCAAATCAGGCAGGTGACAGGGACAACCATAGGTGGAAGACAACAAAAGATCTTTGTGAAGTGCAGTTTTACACCGCAGCCTTGGTATTTGATAAATAATCCATTTATCAGTATCACAGAAGGTTTATACTTGCATAATTAACCTAAGCATTAAATTAAAAACTAACCTGGCCCAGAAAACAAAAAAAGCCCAAACCCCAGAAGCCCTGACACAAGTAAAAATGTGTCACATCATGCAGCAAACACACTTTCTGTAGAAGAACATGAGACACACTATCTCTTTACCCAAAGGAGAAAGACCTTCCACACTTCTGAACTTAAATTTCCTGATTTCTACAGCTGCTGTGGCAGAGGACAAGAATGCATTACTGGAGTGCATGAGAACTTTAATTAAACTGGTTTGCTTGTGGCAGAGCTCTGTGACACAGCCAGTTGCCCACTCCCCAACCAACCAGCAGACCTGCTGCCTTCTGTTGGAGGCTACAGCTGCAGCCAGAGCCAGCTGGGTTATCCAAAATCACCATCCAGTGCACGTTCAGCAATCCCTTCTACTGGCACAACTGTGGCAATGTCCAACTTGTGGGCAAAACCAAGCAGTAAAACCTTTAACATGCACAGTATGCAGCTCCCAGGGGTTCTCTACGGCTTTGCTAACTAGAGGGCTACAACTGGGAAAGGTTTTAAGAAGACTTCAAGCCTTTACGAGACCTTCCAGAACCTCAGCTCTCCACCTGTACCGCCCATGAGGAGTTCTGGGAACCTCTGTACCTGCACCAGAGGTGAGGGGAGCAGAAAAGCCCTCTCAGCAAGCTTCTGCACCGGAGCACACCAACCTCCAAGTGGTCAAACACATTATATGATAAGAAACAGAAGCAGTCACTGAATAATTTATGTGATACATTATTTCTGGAGCATTTGATCAGCTCTACTGGCCAACATTATTTTTGCTGAATCAACAGCCCCCATTAGCATATGCTCTAGCAAAAATAAGCAGCACTGTGACAGGTCAGGAAAGACATTTACTAAATTAAATGCACACCCCACTTGCTCCACTGAGCCATAATGCAGTACGTACATGGAAATCTAAGCAGCTAAATGCACAGTCTTCCCAAAGTGGCTGGCTAGGCATATGCAATCTGTCCCTTCAAGGTTTTTCCATTAACATACCCACGTGTAGAGCTATAAATCAAAATGAAAGAAAGCAGAGCAGGCCAGCAGAAGAGCAAGAGCAAGAAAATACACTGCAGGCCGTATTGCAAAAGGCAGTGATTAACTGTTATCAGTTAACAGCAGTTGCAGATAGAGTGATTCTGCATCTCAGCGGCCTTCAGCAAAGGGCTGGGTAAGTGGGGGGAGGTTGGAGAGAAACAAGGTGTTTAGCTGCTCTTGAAAACAGAAACCAACATGACAAGATTTTTTTTAGAGATTAAAGCCATTGCTAAACACACACTTCAATTCAGGATTTACTGTAAACAGAAAAACAACAGTATTGACTTCTGTAAAGAAGTCAGAGGACCCAAAGCAAAGGAGGGGAATGCAGCAGTGAAGAACAGAAAGTGCCCTGGCAAGAGGTCTTCAAGGATGGTCTTCACAGCTGCCCTGGTACCTCACTGAGGCCACTGGCAGAGCTGGTGTGGTGCAACAGGCTGTCTGCATCCAGCACAGGAACAGAACTTACAGAAACCACCCCTCCACTTCGGAAAGTAGTACCTGGAATTTGCTGAAAAGGAAATGATCAAGTTTTTCCTGCAAACATTCCCCAGGTACATCCCTCACTCCTACAAAACCTGAAATCCTCCTTTGCTGCCACCTTTCTACAAACAGCAGCTGTGAACCACTCTTCCTGTTGCAGAGAGGTGGCAGGATTTCAGAAAAACTGCCAGGAGGCACTGGTGTTGAAGAGATGATCAGCACGAGGATTATGAGATTTCTTTTGCATGGTACACAAGCCCCCATACTTGCACCAAACTCCATGCAAATGCACCTGTGGGATCCCTTGGGTACAGCTGGCAGCAAAAAAAATCACCACTTGTCTTCCAAAAGTTGTGTGGCTTTGGACAAGAAAAATCTCAGCATATGCTGGAATCCTCAGTTCAAGACATGAATTCCCCTCGTAAACAGTGTTAGTAATAGAGAGAATCCCAACTACCAGCTGCGTGCAGAAGGCAATCTCACTTTCTACCCTTGGTCATGCTGAGATGCCAGGAGGATTCACAAGAACATCCCGGACCAGCAAATTATTTTGGTGTAGTGAATCAGTTCAGCAGGCAGCAGAGAGCTTGCCAGCACACATGACAAGGCAGGAAAGCTGCCAGCTGCCCTTCAGCTGCCAGAGCAGCTCCTATCTGCACAAACACACTATCTGCACAACACCCACTCACTATCTGGCAACTGCAGATTTTACACTGCTCAATACCACTGTTAAATACAGGACCTTTTTAGAGCACATCATCAACAAAGTCACAAGTAACAGGTTTAACCAAAGCTGTGTGTTTTCCTGCTATGGAAACCAGTCATAAGAACCTAAAAGCTGCCCGACAACAAGAATTTTGTGTGCTGCTCTAGCCTAATCTGCCCTGTTCCCTTCTGAAACCCTAAAACTGATGAACAGCGACAGGGCTTAGTTACAGCCGGCCTGTGCAGCTTTTCACATCAAAGCTCTGCCCCAATATCAACAGTCACACCAAAGCACAAAGATGTTTCACCTGCCACCTCCAAATGACCTCATGGAATATGCACAGCCTTGCTTCATCTTCACAAAACAGACTCCCCACATATAGACAGACAAACCTTTAAGCTCTAAGGCTGTAAGACATTTTTTGTTTTTCCTCCAGAAGCAGGAATAATCCAGAAGTCCAAGAAAATGGGTGCTGGCAAGAGCTCTGTGGTCCACAACTGAATGAAAGAGACACTGCCACATTTATCAAAAAAGCAGCTATGAAAGTTTCAGCTTGTCCTCATCTACTATGCGTAGAAAATGTACTGAGTGAAGCAGTAGCAAAAGGTGAATTAAGACTCAGAAAATCTTTGGAAAACTGGAGATAGCGAAGAAGCACAATGATCACTGGGAATTTACAGGTTAAAATCTGTCAGGAAGGCTTACATCAAGTTTACGCTTCTTCAGAGCATGGAGGTCCACATCCAAATCCATTTTTCTATGAACCTAAAATCATTGGTGTTTCATGGTGAGCAACCCAAGAACCAAAGGACTCAGTATTCTGTACTGCAGAATTCTGGATTTAGATATTTGCTACTCTACACTAATTTCAGCAAACATTTTCCTGCTCTCTGAACATTTAAGTCAACTCTTTATAGGATTTGCAGGCTAGGCTCCATCTAGCACCAGGCCCTCCAGCTGGTCCTCCCCTGCCATGTAACACCATGGCCATAAAAATCACCACTTGAAACTCAGAAAGGCTTCGCAGAGGCCGAAACCCAGTGCTATCAACAGCCACACATTCCCGGAATCTTTCCCATAAACTATCTTGGAGCAGTATAAAATCTCACCTTGTATGAAAAACACTTAGCAGATCATAACTTAGGCAGCACCCAAACGCTTCATAGATAGAAAAGTGCAGCCCTGCTTTGCAAGAGCAGAAACACACCACAAAAGCTCAGCCATGGAGATGGAATGATAAACAAATGAGTAACAGGGGCAGCCAGGCAGGTGGCACGAGGAGCACTGCTTCATGGGCACAGGGCTCTGCCTGGGTTGCTCTGCTCTACATGCCAGCACACTTGACACGTGGAGATGCACAGCTTGGGCCGATCGTCGGGGTGCAAGGGCACAGAATCTGTGCCTGTGTATGTCTGTGAAGTATCACATTCTTTTGTTGTTGAATCCAAATAATTTTTCAGTTTATTTTACAGTCTTCTTTGTTACCAGTTTTAAAACACATGTATTTATATGGTTTAGAAAGAACCATCTGGAATCCTGTCCTGAAAAACACATCCTTCTGTCAGGCAACTTGCGTACTTGTGAGTAATTCGTGTGTTCACAGAAAGACAGGGCATGCCTGGGTTATTTTTATTTGTAAGCCCATTTCTAAAGAGTGAGAAAGAACATTCTGCCTCTCTCAAACTCAACAACAACCCCCTGTGCATGCAGTCAAGCTATAACACATGCTACAAATGACTGGGACTTTTACCCTCGTTGCCCTACACACCTTCTGTACCTTTCCCTTGTGTGGTCCTGCGCAGCCTGGCCCAGGGTAGGTGGCTTCCCGTGGACACAGGGTGCCTGCAAGCATTGCAGATTCAGACAGACACAACTTCATCCAAGAAAACCCCTCTGATAAACACCTGCTAAGGGGATCTGCCATTTCTCTGTGTCCAGAACAAGACTTTCTTCCCACCATCTATTCCAGATTTCCTTTAATTTTAAAGCTTTTCAGGTTTTTGAAACACCTATACAACCTGATTTAAGAAATACAGAAAAGCCAGACCCCTTCAAAATGCCAAATTACCCAAAATCTCTAATAACTTCTGAAAACTGTACAGTCTTTTAAAATTGTACAATCTCAGACTTCTGAAAAAAAATGCATATTTGCTCCGAGTTCAGCCCCAGAGCAAGCAATGGCATCTGCCTTAAGCTACTCCCAGAGATCACCAACTCAGATTTTTCTTAACCGTGTCAAAAAGCTCGAGATCTCATTTCTAGATCCCCAGCAATAGCAGCTCATCTGCCAGCACACCTTGGATGATGTTGTGTAACAACAAAAACCTGTTTGGCCTAGGAAAGTCTGAAGAGATTTAATAAGACATTGTGAAAGGAAAGCAAAAGAAAAGAGGATAAAGATAGGCTCACAAGGAGTTTACAAACCACACCGCAAAATAATTTCTTCCCTTAAAAAAAGCTTCCTTCCATCTTATCTGGGAATAGCTCTTTCTATGCAGCCAAGTGTATTTCAGATGCAAACTACTGCCATATCCAGTATAAAACTATAACCTGTCCCAAGCACCCAGGTCACTATGCTCAACCCTCTCCAATTTGAAGCCCCAATTCTCAACAGCAGTATTAGCTCTTCTGCATATCCGACGTAAGCCTATTCACAAGCAGCCAGCTTTTCTTAGTTATGTGGTGTGGAGCCCTTGCAAATAAGTTCAGAGACAGAGATCAGATTTAAAAAAGCTGCTCCACACAGCTACGTGACTTACGCAGAGGTGTAAGTATTTCCAATGAACATATTGCAACCGCAACGCATTACACATTATTATGCACATTATATAACTCACGTGATGTAAATCCAGAACTGCTTTTAACAAATGTCATTGTCACATGTATTAAGGACATTTAAATTACTTGAAAAAGCTCAGATAATCCTGCTTACTCAAAAACTTTGCTGGCTAACTGAAGAGAAAGTTGTCCTAAAATTTAAAAACACAGGAGCAGAGGTAGTAAATAACTATGGAACATGGCAGCCCTGAGGTCCAGCAAAGTGCCAAATTACAAAGCCACTCAAGTCTTCAAACTGGCAGTGAAGCATTTGCAGATTCAGTTTTCCCCAGCATCTAGTAATGTCACTCTATGGAAGGACTAAACCTTAACAGAAAACCGCATACACAGTACTGGCTGCTACATGCCAGGAGCTACTCCAGATGTAGTGTTTGAGAAAGTCTGAGAGCCAGAATAATCCTATTTAGTTCCAAAAGATCAAACAGGATTTGTAGAAGGGTAACAGATCTGCAGATCAGTTAAGCGTTCTCAGTTGATGTGAGAGTTTATGTTGCTGCTTTGCAATCACGGTCAGAAAGCATTTTCATCTGTAGATACAAAGAAAGTTTTTGACCAGGTCTAAAAGACATTAGAATTCCATGGAAAATATACAATCTCATATATGAATATATATATATAAAGGGAATGGTTTTCATAAAGCACCAATCCCTCCTTATCTGCCCCTCATACAAATGTTTTACTCATTGATAGAGGAAAGTTCTCCCCCAGCCATACATACTATCAACAAAGGGAACACAGCAACAGAGCGTAGCATCTCTTTAGCAATCTCTAGTAATCAACATTTCTAAACAAGGTTTTCTTCATAAGAAAGTATTTAAAGAAACTATCAAAATACTAGTTGTTTAATCAGACAGCGTCCAGGATGATATTATCTACAATTAATTCATAGTGAAGCTACAACGATGCACTGATGAAAGTATCTTGCAACCCAGCACACAGCTGTATGTCTTAACCATACCTGCAATTACAGCAAGAACAGCTCTGAAGAGCTTCCCAGAGCAGAATGTTGACAAGATCTTTAACAATAGCTTAGATATGAAACTTTCAAGTCTTTAACTCTTTGCACTCTGCCACTACTATGAAAAGAGCAGTATCATTTAGCTCACAACAGAAAGGCCTTCACCCAAGGCAATTATGAACGAAAATGCTTCCAAAAGAGAATGCAGTCTGCTTAGATCATGGGGAAATACAGCTCAGCAGGCTGAACTGACTGCAGCATCAAACCACCAACATCAACTGAAGGGCAGGAAGGGACCCTTCTGAAGGAGCTTTCTACCACAGTTTATTCCAAAAGCAGAAGACTGGCCACCTGCCAGTGGAGATCCTGGGGAAATATCTTCCAAATGGCTACAGCGGGCTCAAACCTGATCATCAGCCAGACAAGCACCATACATAACCTAAATGGATGCACAGATACTACTTCTGTTATAAGAACAGGGGTAGTCAGAGCTGCAGAAAACTCTGGATCTCATTCAGCCAATATTCAGACAATGCCTGCTATCCTTGAATATTCATTCTTCTACCCCATAATTTTTCATCCTATTCCAATTAAATATATTTAAACTCAGACAAGGATATCTTAATACTGATCAAACTTTTTTTTATTGGCAGCAACATCGTATCCAACACGTCTATAGACTAAGGGCAGACAGATCATGTCACCCATCTATCAGGAAAAAAATCAATATATATTCTTTATGTATATCCCACTATCCATGACTAAACATGACTGCAAGAGCACTCAAGTTTAGCTGAAGATATAATCCCATATCAGAATACTTAAACTCAGGGGATAGCAATGCATTAAGGGTGGTGTGCTCAGCTGGGCTTCTTGCTCCTAAACTGAAGTTTAAAGAAGTGGGCCAGAACCCACTCCCTGTTGCAGTGCTGTATTCCTAACTCTGGCCTCTGATGGACCCTATTCAAAACCCACCCAGATGGCAGCTGTATTGCCACTTGCTGTCTTGTTCTGTAAATTCTTGGAAAAGTTTCAGTACAGACCTGAAATTAATACTGCCAATGACCAGGCACATCCTGTAACTGCAAACTTCAGCGGGTGCTGAAACGAAGACCAACTTCAGAGAACAGCTAGTAACAAATTCCTCTATTTTCTACTGAAGATACCTGTCTATCTTTTTCTTCCCAAGCACGCTTTATTTGCACATCCTACTTAAGGAAGCTCACTTTTTCAGGGTTTCTGATGCCCCTGTTGCCTGAAACAAATAAAACTTTTGCTTTTATAGCAATGCCTAATCACAGTGACAGGTCAAGACTAAGTCAGTGTTTTCACTGTACAACACACAAATCTTTTACAAAGCTACCGTAAACACCCACCAGGGACTATAACAAGCTTTATACACCCTCAGATGAATGGACAGTTTTCCTTAAGACAGCTTTCACATCCTAGACTGCGTTCCCAAGGTTAATAAGCATCCTGTGTGTTTATTTTGGAAGCTGAGCGTTTTAGCTTTACAATACTTTACTTTGGGTTGGCTATCCTTCACCATAAGTCCAAGCACGTCTGAAAGTGTCAGCCCTCCTTAAAAACCACAGGCCTGTCAGGACAACTTGCTGACTTGAAGGTTGCTCCCCTCTGAACTGACATCCAATAATTGTTACATGTAGACCACTGCAATGTACATCTTAGGTGTACTAGAGCATCTATACAAAGCTGGACTCTTACAGAACTTACATACTTTCCTCAAACCGTAATTTGAAAGTTTACCTTTCATCAGTTTAACTCTTTTTAAAATACAGGAGGCTGCTACAGGATTCTATGTTTTTGCTGTAGGTACTGAACTCTATCAAACTCTATCTGTATCCTATGTTTTCCTACTAGGTTGATCTAAATGTAATTAGACCCAATGCAAGAACCTATCCTGATTGAGAAGGCTGATTTAAGAATCCAAACATATTTGGAGCAAAATTTGCAGTTCTATGAAACTTACATTGTTTTATGAAAAAGTTCTATGAGCTTTTTACATTTTGACTAAGACTGCCTATGTTCAATAAAGCACTGGTCTAAGTTCCAAGATGAAAAGAGGAACACCATCTACATCCCAAGGCAATTCACAGAACTGTTGGGAAGAATAACAGTCAAACATTTTTAGTCAGTAAGCTAATGCTCCACTATTTCCATCCTTGTTATTTAAGCCTCTTGTTTCATCATCAGTCATGAAGCTGTAAACAATCACCAGTGCTTCTCAAAATGATAGTAGATATTTTGCACTTTTTTCCCAAAGGAAGAATATTCTCATTTCCTCTACTAATCACCAGAAAACCCTGTACTGAGAGAAACAACACAGAAAATTCAATCCAAAAGACAAATTACTGATCTCACATACACAATGTAGCAAGGTGGATATGCAAAAAGAGGTAACAACTCAAATTGTGCTAACATTAGTATAACATGAGGTAACCTCTGTGAAAAATGTGAAAGATCTATCTTTATTTAAAGATACCTTCCGGAGTCTAAATTAAGTGTTTCCCTTAAACCAACACAGATCTACTTGCTTGCAAGAAAGGAGAAACCCCCTAACGTTATCAGGTGTGAAATGGGAAATGTGCAAGCTGCCCAGCATCAACTTTAGGGTGTACAATTGTCATTTTGGCATTTAAGCTTTTTCCAGTTACTTTTGAGAGAGTGTTAGTTAGCACTTCCACTGTGTTAGAAGATTTTGGTTTAACAGTAAAGAATACAACACGCATATGATTCCACGGTAACAACTATATGAATGCTACTGCTTCCCAGAAATTTCCAACATAACTCTCAGACACTTAAGTTATGTTCATTGGTAAACTGGCTCTACCACCTCACATTTCTTCAAGACTAAGCCTTAATGGAAGAAAAACCAAGACCAACACAAAAAAAAACATTTTCTGAAGTTAAGCTTCCACTTTAATAACTGATTTCTTTCAAATACCAGCCTGGAACTAACATTCATAGGCTTTTAAAGCATAAAAATACCCTTTAAAAACAACTACCAAAACCCTCAATAAAACAAAAGTCAAAGATTTATTTATTTATTTTTAAAATAAAAAGTTTTCCTGTCAAAGAATCATTTCAGCATAGATTTACTTAATTTTATGCTATTTTCTCAACTACTTAGCTTATAGAATTACTCAGAATGCTCAGGAATTTTAAAGCAGTTAAAGATACAAGTTAGTAATCAATAACAGTTCGCAGCTTTTCTGCCAGTCTTTCATGTCCAGACAAGCATTAAAAATCCCCAGTTCAAGTTAAAGGACATCACTAGGCAACAGCAGGTATTAGTCACATTGCTCTCCAAGAAGCACTTCCAAGGCAAGCCACAGGCAGGCTCCTGAGTATTAGAATAGCCTACCTAAGTTTCACAAGCATATGACATTGCACCTCTTACAGCAAAAATTAAAAGAAGATTTAACAGAAACCAATCATCTTCTCAGTCATTCCCATGTAACAATCTCTATACATTCAACAATACCCAGAGAGCTTGCTAGCAGTCTAATGCTGTTGAGCAAAGGCACTTGACTGGAATGGGCCGACTCCAAGGACCCCTGTGCCTACTGTCTGAGAAATAAATACACATGACTTCATAGGAAAGTCACCATCTCATGTTTAACACATTCTCCAGGCTGCAGTGTCCTATCAGAGCTAAAACTTGCTGCAATAGACAGCATCTGTCCCTGCTCCACCTCTGCTTCCACTTGCAGCACCTCAAGGCACAGACGACTTTCCAATGCGCCAGTTCAGGCCACTACACCGTTATAAAACTATTTGACTCTTTCTGTATGGTCAGGGTAAGTTTCCAAAAGAAAGTCAAGTCAGTATTTACCTCTGCCAAAGAGATCACCCTTCCCTGATGTCCCCCAGGTCCCGACCACACCAACTTACTGAGCTGGAGCTGATGGCCAGTAAGGTGATTCTGCAAGGATGGCTCGCAGAAAGGACAAAAACTAAGCAGACAAATTTCCTGAGAGCTCAGCAAGTTGACTCACTAAGCTGGACTAGTTATTGCCAAACCTGCTGCTAGGAAGAGCAAAGGACTGTATGAGCAGCTGCTCCTTTCAGTGGGTGCTACTCAACCCATCAGGTGTGCTGCACAATCCATGCCAAGTTGCATGGCTAGGATGAAGAAAAGTGGCTAGTGGAAAAATTCTACCAGATACTAGACACAAAACTCCACATCAACAACTGGACACCAGGATACAGTTGAAGAATATACTTGAAACAAAACTATATAGCCAGGAACATCTTTCAGTGACTGTTCAAAAGAATTTATCCTACATTATTCTATACTACGTCCTGCCAGTAGCCAGAAAATCCAGTACACAGCTTCGTATCACTTCTTCAAAGAAATTTTTCTGTGTTGGAAGTTACTCAAATCATGCCCTTCCTGGAAGTATTCTGACCAGTCAGTACAAGAGTAAACACAGTTTCATCCACGTTCTCTTTCCTTTGGCCTAGTATTTTTAATCTGAGTACAAGGAAACAATTCCAAGTAATTCCCTCATACTTTGAGGCTGGGAAAAGGGATAGCAAAAAGTGTCTTCAAGTTAAGTAACACAATACATTAGACTCACAAATAAAAAAAATACTGTGGATAAGGCTAAGTTCATCCAAGCGACTAATTACAAGATGATTGTTAAACCAATTTAGGCTGAGAAAACTCTAAAATTCCACATTTAAATAAGACTTTAGAAGAGCAATTTACAAAAGAAGACAGTGTAAAAAATTACTTCTTTTCATCTTTTAATCCACAAAAAGCCCAATTTCTGGGAGCTAAGTGGCCCACTTACTTAGTAAAGGCTTAATCATCAACAAACCTATAAAAGTGATTAAAAACATTTTCACTCTTAGGAGTCTAAGAGAAACAGCCAACACTTTAAACTGACATAAAAGTGAAACAGTGGTGTGCTTCCATACGCCAAATGTGTTGTTTAAGAGGTACCTGAGAGGCTGTTACGTGAAGGTACAGCACATTACATCCATATAGAATGAGTCTCTTTCTGAAGAGCTGTTTTCCTCCTGACAAGGTTACAAATGGAAAGCAGGTAACCTCATGTAAGGAACCAGTCTCCAGGCAGAGGTCTAAACTAAGAGGATTACAGGGTCAAAATTCCAGCAGATGGATAAAGGTTTTATCTGCACAACAAAAAGGCACAGGAACTCTTAGAGAACAATTTAATTACAGAAAAAAAAAAAAGAAAGAACAGCTACTCAGGCAATCAGACTGACAACTTGAAATTTTTTCACTTTGTTTTCATACTTGCAAATGTCTACACTGCAGTCAGCTGCTCAGCAGAATATATACACATGCATACACTCCATCTTACTGCAGCTAGAAGGCTTCCTGTACATTCCATGCAGGAGAAATGGAGGTAGAGCATTTTGACAAGCTACTAGCCTAACTGAGATGACAAAAATCAAGATGTCCAGGCTGAAAACTGTATCTCAAAGAGCCAGGGAATGTCACAAGAGCAAAATACTCATTATGAGGCACTTGCACACTTCTACTCTTTTATAAGAAAGCAGGAATCAGCTAGGCCGGAGAGAGATGGGTAATAGTCCTTCTTACATAAATATCAGCTATTTTATTTCATCTTATGTAACACAAATCCACATAATAAACTTTTCACAGCACCAGTCAATGGTTTGGTTTAGAGGCATTAAATAGTTCTG
Organism: Todiramphus chloris collaris; assembly: GCA_025345505.1. Classification (NCBI taxonomy): domain Eukaryota; kingdom Metazoa; phylum Chordata; class Aves; order Coraciiformes; family Alcedinidae; genus Todiramphus; species Todiramphus chloris. Next base: position 838,283 of record JANVCC010000036.1, read on the forward strand.
TTTTCTTTCTGTTACCTTTTTCAAGTTGTATCCAAACTCTGTAGGACTGTGTGAAAAGACAGTTAAAAAAGCATCACAGGTAACATCTGACTGCTCTCTCAACAACGAGAGAAACAACATACGGGGTATTTCACACTGGAAAGAAAGCGTGGAAATGTTCAGATGTTTCTCCTAGCCTTTCCCCACTTTACAACTTTGCACAGTCAAATAAGGTGTTTAGAAACAGTGTAAAAGCAGCAGTGATTCTGTTCAGATTGTCCCCCTCCAGTGACTTCCCAGCTAAACAAACCTGGTTATAAAACCAAACAGTAACTATAGGAAATAGCACCGTAAGGATTATATGAGATTATAAGACACTATTATTAGGATGTATTTTTGCATTGTGGTTCATTTCACCTTTTAAAACAGACTTTCATCTGTGCTGGCAGAAATTTCTTAGTTTTAAGGAAGTGCTTTTACTAGCATGTATCAGTTAATATTATCATAACTAATCCTCAGGCATTATGCACATTTTCATTCTGGGTTTCAATGTATGAAAAATTCATGTCTTATGTGATCAGTTAACTATTCTAACTACAGGAACTTCACAGTTTACTCATAATATGAAATATTTTCAGTCATCAAAATTTACCAGCATAATAATGTACTGTCCACAGTCAACAGGAAATAAGGAATATTTAGGAAAAAAAACAAACAAAAGAATTGTACTGTACCACTGATATGTTCTTTCAATCCTTCCACACAAGCTAAACAGCCATGCCCCTGTCAGGCAGACTTCTCATTTGAACTTTCTATAGAGATTAGAATAGTTTCTCCTAATGAACTCAGTAAAAATCATTGATTAATTCACTTGGATAACCAGTTACTACAATTCTCAAACCTGAAATGTACTGTGCAAGATAAAAAAAAAGGGCACTGTGATGATCCCTGGTGCAAGAGTTGCTGTAATAAGAAAAAAATCTCAAAAAAGTAAAAGGAAGTCAAAAAACTTTATTCACACCAGGAACACAGATTTCAATGGAATTTGCCTTTATCAAAATAACCCCATTATGGTTACTTACATCTTTGCTGCAAGGGAACTGTACAATATATATATATAAATATATATATAGGGGAAAAAAAAATCAACTTTTGTGCTTCCTTAATATTAATCATCATCTTCTTCCTCTTCATCGCTGATCACATATTTCTTATGCTTCTTACTTGCTTTGTCATCATCCTCTGCTTTTCTCTTTCCAGAAGGTTCACCTTCCTAAAGGCAAGAAAGGACAAAAAAAAAAAAAAAACACCCAACACGCTTCAAGATAAAATAAAAAACTCAAACAAAAATACCTCAAAGTTTTTTCTTATAAGAAAAGCAGAAATTATTAACTTTATATTTCCCTTTTGTGCTACTGAAATGTGGGACTTCTAACGTATCAGTCAGTATTTCTACCAATCTCAACCCTCCACCTGAGAGGGTCCATAACACAGCTGCAGCTTTCTTACTTCACTGGACATGCAACCATATCTGCTTGAGACTGAACTATGGCATGGTAGCAATTTATGTCATAATCTGGATTTAAGGCACGTGCAAGATCACTCTCAGCAAGTCTTACAAGCATGGGTAGTTCCTAGAGTTTGTAGTGATTTTTTCAACATGCAGAAGCTTTCCCTTCAGGCACCTGTGTCGCTTTGCTAAGTTTTCAGACTATTGACACTTGTATGCCCTAAATCAGAGCTGCAGAAGCAAAGAAAAAATTCACTAAGTGGGTAGGCATTTTCTTTGTTTGTTCATTAAAAAAAACCCCACAACAACCCAAACTAAACCACACTCTGGCATAAAGGAAAAAGACTGAAGAGAAATCACGAGTACTGAGAATCAAAACCACAGTACACAGCCCAAGAAATACAGTAGTTTAGGAGGCTTCAAAGAGTTAATTACCTGCTTGCAAGCAATACCATAATGACTTTTATAGGCTGGATGCCCAAGTTTTAGATACAGAGTTAACAGTTTGATTTATATTCCATGGGCATTTATACCAGTTCAGTTTAAATCATCCTTCCAAACAACATTTTAAATCAGAATGCTATGAAAATGTTTAATCAAACTACAAATCACTAGTTGTTAATGCAAAACTCATCAATTTTGACATGATAAATAATAGCTGAATTAACACTTCTTTCAAATACACAGTATCTTTAAAAATACCCTCAGGTCTAAATAACCTCATCCCTTTTTCCAGTTGTTGGCTTTATTTTAAGAGGGTTGTTTTGGTTTTTTGGACTTGGATTTTAAGAAGCAGCAAAGATTGAGTTTCAGAACTTTAATGAATTACTAGCACTTCAGAACTTGAATTGGGTTAGTACAATGAGAATCTCAGTTAGGAAGGAATTTTAAACATGGAAAACAAAAATTAGTAGGGGTGGGAATCTCAATGACAGCTTCTTCCTCAGAACAAGCACCCTCTTGTAATCTAGCTAGGCTCTTGTTAAATGATTCATTTTCCAGTTTAGCAGAATATCTGAATTTACAGTAACAGCAGAACTACTTGCAGTGCAGTGATGAAGTGTATTAATAGACTGATGTTTTCAGTAAGGCTAACAAATTGTTAGCAGGACAAAGATTTGTGCTGTTGTTGACTAACAGCACATAAAAGCAAGGAAGTCTGTGATTCACATATGTGGATACATGTTAAGAATACCATCCTTCCTGTGTGGTGCCTTAAAGTAAGCAGATAGGCATCACCAGGGTTTTCTGAGACACTGCAGCACCCCTGCGTGGCCCTAAGGGGAATATTACCTTTAAGCCATGTCATTTTAAAATGGAGGCTATCTTTCCTCATGCAGCAGAGAAATGCTGTTGGCTAGACCTTTTCTTCTGAGAGACAGGAATTGTAAAGTCTTGACATCACGAACTAGCAACTAGTAGTGTCTTACAAATAAACAATTTCAGCTAACAAACACTAACAGAACTCACAGAATTAGTTTTGTTTACATGCCTCCCTCTGGCTGTCTCCAGGATTACTGTCATATTTTCTGAAACATTAGATTTTCCTCAATGTACAATAAAAAGACAGAATTTATGTCCTTGAAAAAAAAAAGTTCACTTTTACTTGTTTCACATTACAATGCTTAATTAGTGCAAATACTCAGCTGACAGGGTAAGAAGAGTCATGTCACTGCAAGCATCCAACAGGCTGAGAAAGAAGACATGCCTCTTGAGAAGTTTACAAGGAAGCACAGCAAAGAAATGCAAATGAGAGCAAACTTACTCCTTCAAGAATGAAGATTTATTACATTATAGAGGTATGTGTCATACTGAAAACTATGTCCTATATCAGTCGTTTAAACACGACTTTGGAGTTTCAGCAGCTGTGATTACACAAAGGACACACAGCAAGCTACACTGCAAAATTACTCTGAGGAAGAAACAGATGTTTTATTATGGAAGCCTCTCAAACTCAAGAATAAGGTTCTAGACAATTAAGTAGCTATTAGAGAAGCACACTGGTTATGGCTGTAGGAAATCAACTAAAGGAAATATTAGGGCACTAGCTAAAGTAATTTAAACAGTTAAAATCTCTTAAAGGAAACTGAAACAAAGCATTAAAAATATTCCATAAGCTTACACTGATCTATACAAACTTCCTTTTTTAAACTTCTGTATGATATTCTATGCATAAACTTTTAAGTTAAATATAATTTACATGAAAGTAAGACAGGAAGATTAACCAAACTAGCACGCCATTGTAAAAAACATCTCTCATAACCTAGAAGGTAGTAACAGGAACTTCTTAAGATAAATTAGTTTGCATTTATTATTCTGCAATGTAAGTGAAGGTGACTATCAGAAGAGATCAGGTGTGAGGAAACTACCACTCCTAAACCGTGCTTTGCTTAAGAGATAGGCGAGCACAGCTGCCAACTCAGGGCTGCACTATATGATCAACACCAAGAGTACAGTAATGCCAAACTGCTGATCTCTAAAAGAAAGCAAACTAATGGGCTACTGAAACCTAGTAGGCCAAACACCTGACCCAACTCAAGACCTTTTTGACCAGGGCAGTGGGAAGCCAAGGAGCCAGCATCAATTGCCATCTGTCACGTATTCAAAAATTCCCTCATCTTTCAGCTTCCTAAGGCACATAGTAAATGTCCTATGGCTCTTTACCACAGAAACATTTTACAGTGAGGAGCAAGTGTCAGGAAAACAGGGAGTCCTATGGAGAGCTATGAGGATGATTAAGGGACTTGAGCATCTCCCCTATGAAGAAAGACTGAAAGAACTGGGGTTGTTTAGTCTTGAAAGGAGAAGACGGAGAGGGGACCTTATTAATGTCTATAAATATCTGTGGAGTGGGTGTCAAGTGGAAGGAGACAATCTCTTTTCTGTAGTGCCCAGTAACAGAACAAGGAATAACAGGTATAAACTTGAGCACAGAAGGTTCCACCTCAATGTGAGGAGAAAATTCATTAGTGTGAGGTTGACAGAGCACTGGAACAGGCTGCCTAGAGAGGTTGTGGTGTCATCTCCTCTGGAGACTTTCAAAACATGCCTGGATGTGTCCCTGTGTGGCATGTCCTCAGTGATCCTGCTTTGTCAGGGTCCCCTCCAACCCTTCTAACATTCTATGGTTCTATGATTTTATGAAATGAACTAAGTCTCAAGATGTGATATACACAAAGATTCATTGCTTATACCCAGCAGTGTTAAATTACAAACCAATAGAAAACCTAACAATTTTACAAGAGGAAACAGCACTACTGCTGTAGCTAACAGTTAAATTGAGCATGGCATAATGCTCAGGATGATACTTGGGCGATGAATTATGTTCATTTAGCAACAGGAGTTAACATTTTTTAAGTCATTTTTTTAACTCAACTCTTTAAAAAGGATAGAAATGCTACATGACCATGCTTCTGCTATTTCAATAACAAACAGAAGAGGACAGGAGACAACACTGCCCTAGGATTCCGACATTAAGCCTTTGTACTCCTTGCATGATTTTTGTACAGTCACTTTACAGAACGCTGCATAAATTTTTCCATCTTTAATTCAGCAATAACAATAGTGATCTCCCTTGGGAATCACTCAGGTCTACAAACTAATGAAGTGCATAAGAAATTGGTGATTAATTACCATGGAAAGTATGCCAAGTCAAATAATATATTCATCACAGCATGAAGTCGCAGCTTTAAAAACTAGATTTAGTGCAGGAAATGTTCCCGACTGAAAATGAATAGCTTAAGAACAAAATCCTTTTCTCACCTCATCACTAGTAAGTTTCTTTGCCTTGAGTAGTCTTTGTGTTTTATCTTCATCTGAGCCTTCATCACTGTCAGAAGAGTAGATTCTAGCACGTTCCTCTACAAAGAAATATTAAAAGACAAATATTTATCTTTATCTGAAATTGGTGAAGAGAGAATAAAAAGAATTCCTTTACATTTAGTCCCACAAGCAGTTGGCAGATCTAACTCCAGACTAAACAAAATAAACCTGTACAAATTGAATTCATGTCTCCTCATGTATCAAATGAACAGGCAAAATACAATCTCACCAGGACCCTCCTGTGAAATTAATCCTTCTGAATCACACAGGCCCTACTTACATGCTATTAAGGTTTATTATTACCTCTGATGCCACCTTTGTATCTGTTTTTGATAGCTGCTAGACTGATTGAATCATCTCCCTCATCCTCTTCATCGTAACGATCAGGTTCTAAATAATTTGCACTCAGCCCACGCTGATGCTGTTTCTCCCGCATTCTTCGCTGCTGAGATTCTCTGCGAATGGAAGCTCTTAATCTCTCTTCTTCTTTCTGTCCAAAAAAAGAAGCAATATATAAGGACTGAGAGAAAAAAACCCAAGCAAACCAACTCAAAAGCACCTTGTATTCTACTGTAGCTTTGGAAATAATTTCACAGCAGCGCAGAGATTGTACATACTCCGAATTTTTTGTAATCTGTAAGGTTAAACAAACCGCACCCACGGCTAAACACTCTTGTCTCTAACTCCAAACTACACTGCTTTTCATGAAGTCATAAAATGTTCAGCTATATCACAGTTGTGATTTTTTTAGATGAAATCAGCATATATGAGAGTTCCATGTCTTAATACCTTAATCATTTCTGTGCGCTGAGACTCTGGATCACGACCTGCCATCGGCAAAATACGAATTTTCTGGGTCTTGGAACATCTATCGGCCAGAGACAGTGTCATCTTCCTGTGAGTGGCACTGTCTGTAGAGTGTGGCCTGTTAAAAAATTACTATGGGTTAGATACTTCTTCAAGGAAACGTATCCATTGTTTGAGGACAACAGTAGGGCACTTAAGGTTGTAAAGTACACTTAAGGTTGCTAAGTACACTTAAGGTTGTAAAGATTCATCTGCATGGAAGTAAAAACATCATCCCTTATTTGTCTATTTATGTGTATTACAACAGCTACTGGAGACATCAATTCCCCTTTCAGCAAACCATCTGCAGTTCATTGCCAGCCTAAGTAATCATCACATTTCACATCAATATCCTAAGACATAATCATCATCCTGATAGCAACTGCGCATCAGGAGGAAGGTTAATTTCAGGGAGTATTAATTCCTTTTGATTCAGATGAGGACTTGCACATAAAAATGCAAATTAAAATACACATTCAAAGATACATGTAGCCTATTACAGTGAGTGCCATATTAACCTTTTAAACTGGGACATCTAACTTAGGAAAAATACTGAATACTGAAACACCGATGTTGGAAGGTTTACAAAGTGGTAACTCTAATCCTTACACACTAGTTATAGCACTTAATTGCAAAGTAGCATCAACATTTGTTACAGACTTGCACATTTACCTGAAGGTTAACTTTGTCTTGAAAACAGCCTGTCCTTGTAGACCTGTCCCTTGTCTGATAAACAAATGGTTGTGATCTCCCTGTAGTGGTGCCTTGTACACATCAAAGACCTCATTGCCCAAGTGGAGAGACATGCTTCAAAAAAGATTTGTGTATCAGTTATTTGATAAAGCCACAACAGCCTATTTTTTGCCTCATTTATAAATGGATAAAGCCTTCATGTTTCCTTTTATATACAGCAAATAACTGTATTTCAATCCAGACTAAGCAGAGCATAAAATCTTCAAAGCACCAAGACTAAAATAATTTCTGCTATGCAGAACTGACATCAAAGTTTGATGACCTTCCAATTTTGCACACCATGGCATTTCACTGTATTCCTCCAAGAGCAAGAAGTCCAGACTAACCTTCCATCTGACCATTTGACTATCCGTGCATTACTTTCTCTGATCTCACTCCCTTCCTCATCTCGCCGCATTCGCCATCGTATTGTGTTTTCTACCTGTGGGAACAAAACCACAAAACACTTTTTATAACTCATAGTAAGAAATATTGTGGTAAAATATACTCTATATATGTCAAGAATTACTGCTAGAAAGGCTAGACAATTTGCTGCATAATGCAAAGAAATGGAGGTGAAGATATTGCTTCTATAGGTAAAATGCATCTGTCAGGTGTTTTTTTAAATTTATTACTGAAAAGGATTCACTTTCCTCAGTGCTGAACTGGTCCACACTTTTATAATCTCAACCATATCTGAGGACACCATTCTAAAATACCTGAAACAGACTTTTTGAGGAAATATGGCTAGCTGAGTACAAAAGAAAAAAAGGAAAATTAACATTATACCTTAAGTTTTAACCTAGTTCTACCCTCTTCATCAAGCATCTCCTCATCTTCAAATTCATCTTCATAATACTGGGGATCAAAAGGTCTGCAATAAATGATGTAATATAGTCTTTATTATTCTAAAAATTAATCCAGATTATTCTAGTTGTGTGAAATAACACGTTTGAAAGGTTTAAATGACACAGTGCACACAACAGTAGACACTGCAGCTGTGAGAGCCATTTCTGCAGAAATGTAATTTGCTGCATTGACTCTACACCACAGGAGCCCTACCCAAGTGTCCTCACCACCATCAATTACAGTCACGTTAACATTCAGATCCTGTAAATGGCTCCAGCTAAAGAAAGCAAGTCTGACTCAAAAAATACTGTTTCCTTAGTATGAGGATGATGAGGTCAGGGTTAAGTCTAGAACAAAATATATACAATACTGTACAGAGAAAATAAAAGGAAAAAAGATCATCTTATAAATGCAGTGAAATAGGGATTTTCTAAGAGCACAATCTTCGACATTTTTTCACTTGAAAAGGAAGATGAGACTGTTCTTCCTTTCTGCCTTCAAAAAGCCTGGTGTGGGAGTAAGTGGGGGAAGGCCATTCCCTAGCCTCCTTCCCAATAGTTTCCAGGCTGCTGCAAGGTGAAAAGTGGTAAACAAACTCTGCTACTGTCCAATTCTATTTCCAGTCTTGGCTGAACCCCAAAGATCCCCATGGCTTTTCTCACTGATTATGTCCACTAATTCTTACCAGTTCTCCCCTGAAACAGTCTATAGCATGAAAGCTGGGAAGAATGATTTAACTGATGTGCAACAGAAACAGTGCTACGCTGCCAGCTAACAAGACACCTACTAAACAATGCAATAAAGTTGCTTAACTAAACACTCTAAGAGATGGACTTAACTGCAACTGCCAGAAGTGCTCAAGGTGGGCTTTAGCGCCAAACCTAACATCACAAAAAACCACTTAATAATTTATTTTGTTTCTCATGAAAAATTGCAGAAAATTTCTTTAGCTTTGGTTAGGTAAATAGGAAAATGAGTTATCAGCCTCTTCATAGTTAAATAGTGTATTTAGCACACACAAATAAAAAAGGGCTTATTCTGAAGTTAAAAAAATATGGTTTTATCACTCAAAAGCGCATAAAGTTCCTGTGCGTTTGGTTTTTGCATCTCTGAGAGCCTGAGTCTGTGTTTAAAATCCAACTGATAGCATGTACTTTCAATTAAATAGTATTTTTGCTTTGTTTTTTAAAGACCAAAAGTTATTAAATCAAGCTGAAACCAAAGCTCATAAGAAAAGTACTCTGCACTTGATTAGATAACAGCTATTACGATTCCCTGATCACAACCAAAAGTATGCAACTTAAGGGTAATTATGGCCAACATATTTAATTGTATTATTAAAACAAAAGCAATATAGGGAAACACTAAAAAAAAATCCTTTCAATCACACATTTAACATGCAATTACCTGGGCTCCACACTAAGGAAGTTGGGTAGCTTCACAAAATACAGATCGTTACCCAAGTCTGTGTTTACTTTTGGTATTTCTACCTCTATTCTAGTCTCTGGAATAGGCTCTTCTTCCTGCTGTTCTTGACTCAGTCCATTCTCATCCTAATGATAAAAAGGAGAATAGGAGTATAAGTCAAAAAAGCCTCTCTGGTTACTGTTGCTCTAATACACACTTATGTTTTGCTTAAAGAAATGTCATCCATACACACAGAGAAAGATCAGGAAGCTTTGGGTAAAAGAACGTGCACATTTACAGTGAAAGCAATTCAATTCAGCATTTTCATATGCCATTTAAAGTGATTTCAAATATCATTGCAAACTCAAGAGTCCAAAGATAGGAAGGAAACAGCAAAGGAGATGACATACAGCTCAAGACCCAGAATTAAAATATTTGTCAAATAGCTGTACTAAGGTTATCAAAGGCAGCTATCATTTTGTATTTTACTTGATGACAATCAAAACTAGTCATTTTATTTCTTTCAATTACAAGAAGTGGAGCAGGGATAGGGGGAGGCAGATAAATTAATCGATCTAATATTGTTATGTATAAAAGTGTAAGAATTCTTTTAGGTAGACCAAAATTTTCTGCAAAGCTTACTTAATGCCATTACTGGCTTTTTTTCACTAAAATATTATCAAAGTCAGTGTTCTACATTTCAGGATGGAATGGCATGTTATTTCAAAAGTCAGGTCTACTCACAATGGGCTGTCCTGGAGTTGGTGGCTTGTCTTCTCCATCACTTCCTGAGGAAATGTCATCTGCACCTCCAAACAGATCCATGACATCTGCATGCTCTTGAGTAGAAAAGTTACTATTTTAAAATACACATATATATGCACACACACCCCTACCTGCAAGCACAGTCACATAGAAAAAAAAGTACTAGCACATCTTTCACTTCTATTACCACTTAAAGTCACCTATAAAGGTTAAAAATTGCCAGTGGTTATAAAGCACACACTATTCCCTTATCCTGAAAAACAGCTTTCCTGGGTATTTTTAAGCTAAGGATTCAAGGTATGTTTTCCTGGAAAAGCTCTATCAAATAAGAGAATCTAGTTGAAAAATGGCAACAGAAGTATTTGGAGTATGAGATCATCCTTTACTCAACTAAACAACTTAAATACACATCGGCAACTTCATTACGCATTTTAGAAGTTTTACTTCTCAGAAGAATCAGCACCTCTTTCTCAGAAAGCCAAACATCACAAAAACCAATACAAGTTCTCTGGGCTGCTCTGATTAGAGGTACCATTTCTTATCAGCTTTCAGTATAAACATACAAAAAAGCTCAGTCTCTTACGGAGGAAACTGAAAAACTGATAGAGCTAACTAGAGACAATCAGCAGAAATACAGTGTGTGCTTCCTCACACGGAACTCTTGCTGTGCTGGTGTGTCATTTCCACAGCACTACAGTTACACCACACAGCCAGCACTACAAATTTTATCGAGTTCTGTAGCAGATGAATGGCAGGATTAAACACATCAAAACCCTGGAAAGCAATGCCACCATTTACCTTTCTGTCCTTCTGTATCACTGTCTGCTTCTGAATCTGATGTGATTGGCTTCTTTCGCTTCATTCGCAGAACTTCATCTTCACTATCGCTGCCCCTTGCAGACTCTAAGGAGCATAATTATTCTCAGCAAATTAAAAATTCTGTTCCACATATTTTAAAATTCCTTTGTATTAAGTTGATTCAGATGAAAAGGAATTTAAAAGTGCTGCATAAAAAAAAAAAGTGACTATAGTTGAAAGCTACATGCTTAATGCCTTTACATTGAAGTCTGAATCTTTTTGGGCCAGTACAAATGAAACAATAAAGAGAGATCAAACCAGAAACAAATAATGGCTACCGTATTCAGTCCTACCAGATTTATGTTCTTGGTCCTCCTCATCAGAGTGCTGGGCCCTTTCATCATCATCAGAGTTCTGCATCTTCTCCTCGTCAGAATGCTGGGCCCTTTCATCATCATCTGAGTTCTGCATCTTCTCCTCATCCGAGACCTGCGGCCTCTCGTCATCATCGGAGTTCTGCATTTTCTCCTCATCCGAGTTCTGCACTCTTTCCTCATCATCAGATATCTGCGGCCTTTCGTCTTCATCCGAGTTCTGCACTTTCTCCTCATCGTCAGAATTCTGCTGTCTCTCGTCATCATCGGAGTTCTGCTGTCTCTCTTCATCTTCTGACTGATCGCTTTTGTCCTCCTTGCCCCACTTCTCATCCTCTGAATGTGCTTTTTCGGAGCCATCTGCCTCTGAATGATGACTGCCTTCATCTGACACATGCCTGCGATCATCCTCATCATCATCGTGAGCCACTTCTGAAACGCTGTGCTGGTCCACATCTGACTGATCATTATCTTCATGCTCAGAATGTCCTGAAGCTTCAGAACGATTGTAGGATCTTTCAGAGTGGTTATCACTGCCTGTGTGATGGGATGCTCCTTCATCCTCACTGTCGTCTCCAAATAACTCTTTATTACTAGGTTTTATTGCCTCTCTGTCATCATCCTGGTCACTGTCACTTCCAGAAGCATTACTACCAGAGACAACATTCTCTTGATCAGAATCAGACTCAGATCCAGAATCAGAATCTGAAAAACAAACCACCCTTTCAAGAGTTAAAATTTCCCTACAAGGACGCACATCAGATAATGGGTATTGCTTCAAAAAAACCCCCACCAAACAAAAACCACCCACCCAGCCCCCCACAATCAAGAGAAAGAACCTACTGTAAGAAAGAGAACTAAGAAAGAACTACAAAAGTTAACTACTTAGCACAAGAAAAAAAAAATGTCTCTTAATAAGGAGCCTATGAAAGACACAATGAAACATAAATGCCACATAAAATTTCAAACCACAAGCTATTATCTGAATTTCTGAAGCTGCAGAAAGAATAAGCAATTACACAAAAGAAAAGAAAACCTGAAATAGTTAGGACGTTAAGTACAGATATATATCCTACAAATCTAGAACTGTCACCGTGTCTTTAATCCGGGCTAGCTGTCTTATGTACCCTGCCATGCTTGCTACAGTAGAGCTACTCTTGAAACAGCATTCACCAACCCCAGCATTCAAGCAGGGAAAAAATGGAACATCTGCCTTGAAAATTAATGTACAGAAACTGAGACAAGCGTTTTAAAGACATAGAAATGACTTGAGTCGGGAAGTGTTCCATCATTTTTCCTTAGATACTGATGACAGTAAAGCTCCAGATAACAAGGGGCAAACAGAAAACACACTTTGTTTTCACCATTTCGAATCCGGACAGCTCTGAGCAAGCGTACAATTATCAAATTCCGAAGCACGCTTTGCTTTTATTCCCCGCCGGGAGTTTTCCGAGGCAGGGCGATGAAGAACAGTCGCCACCAACCGCCCTTCACGGCAGCCCCGCTATCAGCCCAGGGTCGCTATTCCCGGGCACGCAAACGGGAGCGCGGCACCGCTGCGAGACCCCCCGCGCCCCTGCCGCCGGAAGGCACCGTTAAGGGGAGGACAGCGGCGCGAACCCCTTTTCCTCCGCTTTTAGGCCAGAAGAGCAGGTACGCAAAGGAGGCTCGGGGCGAGGCCCGCTGCCGGCGCCCCTTGGCCCGCAGGCAGGCTGCCTCCTTAGCCCCCGGGCCAGCCCCATCCCCAGCGGCCCCGCTCCCCACCCACCCCGGGCTAAGGGAGGCGCGGCCCGTGCCAGGCCCGCCCGCAGGACGTCCCGAGCGGACAGGGAACGGGGAGCGCGGCGCCTCCGCACCTTTCTGCTCAGCCTCCGAGTCGGCGTCGCTGCCGAAGAGATCCTCCATGTCGGCCATGGCACAGGACGGGCCCGCCGCCGCCGCCGCGCGCCCACGGCCACCCCGGCGGCGCGGCTCAGTGACGTAGCCGCGGAGCGCCGCGCGGGCGGGCAGCGCCGCCTCTTAAAGGGGCCGCGGCCCGCGCCCGGGCCGGCGAGAGGCGCTCCGCCACCAGCGCCTGCTGGCCAGAAGGGGCCGGGCGGGGCCTGGGACCCCCCCGGAATCGCTTAGCAACGCAGAGGAAAACATGACGGCGGATGTGGCGGCAGCTCCACGTAGCGGTGTCAGCGCTGCGGCCTGGAGCGGGCAGGAAAGGGGCAGGCGAAGAAAACCCCGTTAGCGTTAAGGCGCAGACCCTGTCCGCCGATGGCCCCGCGCAGCGATGGTTATTTGTTTACGTTCCTATAGTACTAGCACCTGGTCCTGCTCTGCCGAGGCCTAGGTCCGATACAAGCTCCTCTGCTCACACCTCACCTGGCTCCTGCTGCTTTGACACTTGGTGAGCTCAACCTACCCCTCTTGGTGCAGGTGAGACACGGCACACCCAACGACAGCAAGCAGAAGAATCTTAGCCCCTGTGTCTCAGAAAAGGATCCTGATTTGTTTTCTTTCCTTTTACACCTTCCCCCGGTCTTAGGCTGAAATACTGTTGCTCCCCCCTTCTCCCTTACACGGATTGAAGGGTGTGAGAGTGTGGTGTCACTCCTGTGAGGGGCTCTTACCCATCTTTCTGCTGGCGCCTGGGTGACAGTGCCAGAGCACCATTTGCTCACTTGCTTTCCTAATGGAAAATAAAAAGTAATGGTTTCACACTTTAAGCAAGACCGTGTATTAAAGAAAAAAAACCCCAAACAAAACCCCCAAACCATAACAAGAATACAGTACTTTAATCATCAAACTTTTTACTGCTTTACAATCTGACGGCATATAGTGCTGCGACGCAAAACCACCCCATTCATGTTTCCTCAATGGAAATTTACATTGAACACTTGCTGGTTTGTAGCTTACAAACAGCATTACCTAAACTGCAGAGAGAATGAGGCTGTTTCTTGAAAATGTAACAGTAAATAGATAATTGATTTGGAATACAGGGTATGTTTCCACGCTTAGCTCGAACAACAGAATCAACATATGTGCTCATTTGACTTCTGCATTAAGCCCAAAGAATAATCAAGAAGAAAAAAATATCACCTATTTTGGAAAAAAAGACCTTGTGTTTATGGTAGCTGGTTAACAAAATAATACCACGTTTGCACTCAAAAACAATTAAGTCATACACGAGCTCTCACTACACTTGATAGCATTACAGCAGTGTGTTCACTTTGCTTCTTAAACCTGTTTATAATTCCTGGCTACATAGAGAACTCCTTCATTCATTACAAAAAGGATACACAGTGTAGGCACACAAGTAATTACTGTAACCGTTTCATGTACCATGCCAAACATCCAGCAACAATTTGGAGGGAGAAATGCTCCTGGTTGGAAAACAACAAAAAAAAACCCAATAAAATAACAAACACAAAAAAAACCCCCAAAAAAAACCAAACCAAAAAAACCCAAACAAAAAAAAATAAACAAAAGCCAAACGGAAAAAAACCCAAACCAAGCAAACAAAAAAAACACACACAAAAAAAACCCCAAAGATCAAAAAACCCAACCCACCTGGTTTTCTATGCCCAGCCTGTCAGATATCTGTCCGGACAAGCAGTCAAATACTTTCCTGTCTACAGAGATAAATTATTAAGGTCCACTGTCATCATCTGTGACAGGACACCTGAGAGTTGCAGTCTAAAAGCCCCTCCCTTTGATTGGAATATAAATCGTTAAGTATTTAAACTTGATTTAATGAAGGAAGGAAGGGATTTTAGCTATTGTTTCCATAATCCAGCCTTTCATTTTTCTCCTTCATATTAAAGCAGGAGATACCTGACTAATCTTGTTAATGATAAATCACAGAATCACAGTAAGTGAACAGATTCCATGGACATAAAGCTCTTCAACAAATTAAGAAAGACACTAGAACCTGGTTTTTGACACAAAATTATTATGGTGCCTTGAAAATAAAAAGTACAGCTTCAGGCAACTTGGCACATGATGGGCTTTGGCCATGTTTATATAGCACTGCCTGTAAAAAGACACTTAACTTGTGACTTTATGCACACTATATAACAACTTAAATTTCAAAATCTAAAACATTTTTGAAAGTTTACAAAAGCCAAAACCAAAAGAAGCAAAGAAGCCCTTTTTGTTACTAGTCATATCATTTCTAGTTGTTTCAAAGTTATAGTACATGTAGTCTTTGGTTTTAACAGAATCAATTCTGACTTGCTTTTCACACCTTTATTCACAATTATAATAAAAGGCCAATTTTGAAATTAAAAAAATGTTCTTCCTCATGTATAAACCAGTTATATACATCCTCACTGAAGGCACTATAGTTTAAAATTCTCTGTACAGTTGCAATAAAATTCAAAGCCATCTCCAGAATAAAATCTGTCTTTAAAGTTTCAAACCAAGATTTGCAGCAGATTACAACATGGGCACAGTGTCAGAGAGTTGCTCTGTTAAATTTTTATAGTATATACAACCTGACGCAAAAAATCTCAGTCCAGTATGTTTTCTATATATAAAATGCTCACCATATGATGATGCTTAGATGAAAAAGTTGTCAGTTGAATTCTCTTTTGCTATAAATATAGCTGAGTCCTTTAGAACATTTTTGTGAGCTCATGACACTTGAGCAACCAAGTACAGAATAGTTCAAGCAGACTTACATCAAAAAGCCTCTAGATTTTTACATTATTTCAAAGAAGTCTACTGTGATTATCTGCAGAAGTTGAAGTGATTCTTGTTGCCTTCCAAGTTTGCTTGGATATAAAACTTCAAATACTTTAATAATGACTACGCCGTACAGATCTGACACTGAATATTGGCTGATTTCTGCATGTCATATATAGTGTTTCAATATCAACACCTAAGTAGGTGAGAAAAATCCTTTCTTAAAAAGTGTTACTTCATTGCTTAATAAAAAAAGATAGATGTATATGAAGTATTGATAGTTTAATGCAACAGCTTGAAAAAAAAAAAGGACTTTTCTATTTGATAGCAACTGAGGACAGTGGTTTTACAGCTCAGGCTCCTTTTCCTGTACAGAACAACGCAATGTTCTGTATTTTTAAAAAAATACATGCCCACTACTTGTAGAGAAATTGATACTTATGAATGTAAATAAGGATTTTTAAACAAAATATAGACTAAATAATGCCAATGAACACCTGAAACCTAAAAACACTCCCAGTTTAGATATAGAGCAAGATACAATTATGGGACATTTTGAAAAAGACTTTAAGGATTAGGTGTAACAGAAAAACTGTCATTTTTCAAGGCTTCACTTTTTTATTAGACATTTTTGTTTGGCTTTAAGGGATGTCTTTAAACTTAAATCACAGTATCAAGAAAAAAAATTAGAATTACATATAAGATAGCTGTGAAAGATTTCTCTTCAGTGCATATGAACAGGGCTGTACAGCTCTATCTACACAATGAGTCCAACTATGGTGTGAAGAATCCCTTATCACTTACGCATGGTTTTCAAG
Organism: Todiramphus chloris collaris; assembly: GCA_025345505.1. Taxonomy (NCBI): domain Eukaryota; kingdom Metazoa; phylum Chordata; class Aves; order Coraciiformes; family Alcedinidae; genus Todiramphus; species Todiramphus chloris. The sequence goes on from JANVCC010000036.1 coordinate 854,857, forward strand.
AATATACACACCCCTCCATGTAAATAAGCACCCTCAGACTTTCTGACAAACATTTCAATTGGGTCATTATCTGCCCAATGATCTTGAATGTCCCATTCTTTGACTACAAACACTTACTGATTTACAATTGCATCTTGAGCAGAAAGAACAGCCAAAGTCTTGGAATACAAAAAGAGTTCTTAAAAGGCAAAAAAAAAAAGGAAAACAATCAAAAACTATGGTACAGAGACTGGTGCAGTTACTGTGTTTCCGTCTGAAAGAAGCAATGCATACCAGCAGTTTATTAACATAGCTTTGCTTTAAAAGGAATGGAGTTTCCAGTCTTTTCCCTTCTAACCCAGGTAAATGTAGTCCAAGACTGCCAAAGCGTGCCTTGACAACCCTTGAAGTCTCCACACAGTTTTGGTAACAAGATCTACTAGTTGTCTCCTTCAACCCTTCTCTTGCGAACTGTAACAAAAGAGAAAGAGAGAAAGTTTTACTATTTTATCATTGTAACTACTTCTCATATCCATACAACATCAACAGTTACTTTGCTGCATAGTTCCACATAGTACAACTTAAGGTAATTAATACCATCATTTTGAGCTTGTTTTAGCAGTGGTTGTTGCATTATTCATGAACAGCTTCAAATATTTGTGAGGAGAGACTTGTGGGGAACATTAACCATTTTATGTTTGGTATGCAGATTTAGCCAGCACCCTTTTTTTACACTGCAGCTCTCTAGTGGTGAATTACATTCACATGACTTCAAAAGAAACAGAACAAGAGTATCATGGGTACATTTAACACTATTTATACACCTTGAACAAAAGAAAAAAAGGAAGCTACATTTAATAAACATTCCATTTATTAGTAAAAAATAGTCAATTGTCAGAAAATGCAAGAGCAACATAAGTTTGTGAATAAAATCACTAAAAGCTCACATAGTGTTTAGACTTTAGAATATGCAAGACTGACTGAATGACTGGAGTTTTGCTCAGTATTTTTAGTTTTCTTAATTGATATTTTTGCTTTCCCCTATCAAACTGTGTTTTCCTTTTCTGTGCAGATATAACAAATGAGTCTGTCTTAGAAATTATACAGGACATCTCCATTTTGTTTAAAAAAGTCAAGCAAGCACATCTGTATAAGAAGAATGGGATTCTGTTCTCAAAGCCACTCATTAGAAATTACATAGTTCTACAGGTATCTGCTTTTTCAGTTCATCTTTACCTTCAGATCAAATTAACAGAGGGATACTTTTGTTTGCCATCTCTCTTCCTGTCTCAAGAAATGCTTTAGATACAGTTTAAAGAAATAATCAGAATAAAATCACCCTAGAATTTTACTCTTTACAGAGCCAATGTATTGCTCACTTTGAGAGTAACCCATAGACTGAGCTCCATATGAACCCACATCACTTTCCTCAGTGACAGAAGTTACAGACACCTGATTTTGAAGTATCAAGAATAGACGGAAGAGTTTCCAAACTTGGACTTCTCCAGTCATGCAGTTAAAAGCAACAGGTACACAGTTTCACACAAAGAAAAGGGAAATAGTACAATACAGTGTAAACAAGGGGGAAAAAAGATGTAGACAATTCTTTTTTTAGAGGAAACGTACAAAAAAAGAAATGAGAGACTTCGAACATCTCAGTTTCCAGTGCTCAACACCCAAACAGGTATTCAGAGTAACCTGTCTCTGTAGCTTCAGGGCTGGAGAGATGAAAAGGTATTTGCAGAAACTTTTACTTTCATACTCCAGACTAAGAAAGCAAGGAAAAAACAGGCAAGGTATCAATAGAAACATAAATTTCCAACAGTCAAACAGTAAAATGAGAACTAGTGAAAAGTGAAACTGTTAAAGAAAGCAGCCAGACACCTGAAGTGTTATTATGAAAAATAAGAATAACTGGTTCAGAATCTGAGAAACCATTATGCAGTGTCTCAGTCCCTTTTTCTCTCTATGCTCTCTTCTCTACTCCTCCACTGTAAACTTCACTCAGAGGGGAAGCAGATCTTTAAAACAAATTCCAGTTTCCTGTATCATTCCCTCCAATGTATTTCTGAACAATGACTAAACAGCCTGGCCCATTTTCCTGATGATCAGATATGTAATCCACAAAGCATGTCAAGCCAAAAGGTTTAGTTAAATGGAGTTTTAAAAATGTAATTCTGTTTAAATAGATGGAGCACATTATCTAGTTGCAGTTGATAGCTTCCAATAGTTGACATTATTACACAAATGATTTCCATTCATATGCTGTATTATTAACCAATTTTCTGCTGATCTATTTATTTAGGATTCTAACAGATGAGCTCCAACAGAATTCACTGCAGCAAATAAAGATGCCATTGCTACCAGCTACCTTTAAGAGAGGCAGGGAAGGTACCTGTGCATGAACAGAACCAAGGGGAGAGATGACTCAGTCCCAGCCTCTGCACATGACAGTACATCCAGTTTCCTTGCTCAAGCATTCTAAATGAGACTGGATGTACTGGCATTGAAGAGGGCATCCTGCACTATTATTTTCAAGTATTGCTTTTAAAGAAACCCTGAATCTTATCTGAATAAAACTGAACAATCAAAGCTATTATTTTCCCTCCCATTGCCACAACTCACATGAAATTTCAATGTCTTTGTCCCACACTATGCTAAAAATCCTCAACTCATACACCTGAACACCCTGCAACAAAATAAAAGGAGAACATTAAGAAGCAACAGAAGAGTAGGAGTAAAGCACAGGAGAAATCTGAAGCTCATCTACTCATATTTTGCTATTGTGGTTACGTCAACCGAAAAGCAGAAAAAACCAGACCTTTAAACTAAAACCTGTGCCACGTACACATTTATTTAATAGTCACTCTCTACTGACAGGTCTTACCCAAATCATTGTTTTTTGTGATAGCTGCAGCTGCCCTAGCTCGAGGTCCCTGTTGTGTAAAATGGTATCCAAATTTGAGGATTTTGGTGTTTTCTTCAAGCATCTTGGCAATTTCTACTTCTGCAACTGTGCCCAGCTGCTGCCTCTGTTAAAATAAAAGGTACTGCATCAACAAAGACAATAGAGCTTATATGCATTCACTCTAAATGAGATCAGAATACTTTCATCATATTAGTCCATAAACACTTAGCTTCATTTTGTTTAATGTAAAGGGCAGAAGGTTGTAATGTATTTTTGTGCATTTTAAAGCATAAGCAAGCACAGAAGTGACCAGGAATCAATTTCAACTGGATGCTTCTGAAAATCTTAAGGACAATTATTCATGGGGTTAAGATATTTAAAAGTAAATATTTTGGCAAGTTTATCACAAGCTGCCTTCTAAAACTATTCAGGCAACTAGAATAGACTGATTTTAATTATGATATTTCCACCTCCTCACTTACCTGATTATCAATTTTGATCTCTGTCAAAGTTTCATTGTCTCTCAGTGCGTCAACCAATGCCAAAATTCCAACTCCAGTGATAAAGTTTGATTCTATATTTAAACTTTTTAATTTTGTGTTTAGTCTCAGCATATCTGCAAGAGCCTTTGAATGCAAGAAAGCATCATTAAACTTTTTAATTTTGCCACAGTACATCATAAGACACAGCAAGAACCATTTCCCCTAACCACTGCAATAGGAAAAACAAGTTCACAGATGCAGGGTGTAAATTTTCCTCCCAGAAAGTGAAAACTGGCAAAGTGAGTCTTCAACTGGGCATTAGCTACATTCACTTTTTAAACAGTATTTAGTCAAGAAAAGGCCCATCTTTCTCTTGTTACAAACTAAAATGCTCCACAGAATATCAATTGTCTGAAATTAGCATATTGGACCAATTCCATTTTGTAAGCCTTCACAGCATACAATGAATAATGCAAGCTGCTAAGTAAAGGCCAAAGAAAGGGCGTTAGTCAAGTGAAAGGAGAATTAGATCTGGTTAATTTGTAAACAGGAGATCTGACTTGCAAAATGTTTGTGTCTACAGATTTGGTAGGAAGTAGTAAAATTCAAAGCTCTAGGCAAAGTACCAGCAGGTACCTACAAACACTCTTAGGGAAATAGTATATATCTGATCTTATTTCTGAGAAAATAAGAGAACTAGAATAGGTTAACTGCTGAGGTTTACTATCATAAAAATAACAACTTTTGTGTGCTTGCATCAAGTAACAATGCAAAAAAAAAGTTCCAACAAAACCATGTCAAAAAAACACAAGCCTTTACAGATTTTTTTTCCAAATGTTTCAGTTCTACTGAAAAGGAGCTTTTTAATGGACACCAAACAAAGCTTTCAAATGTTCATATAATTGAGTCTTTCCAATTAATTTTCTAATTTGAAATTAACACAAATGCAAAGGATTGTCCTGGCAAAACAGTTAGTGCTGTTTTCTTATCTCTTTATTTGCTAACAGATAAGGTACTGCTTTAGATTCAACATAGGAAAAACAGGATCAGATGATAAATACTGAAGTTTTAACTGTGTCAAACTGGATACCTTGACTAATATTATGCTTTATAAGCCAATGCTTTAGGCCAGTCTTTGGTAGCAGGGAGATCAGGGAAGCTTTCTGCAACTAAAACTCTAGTTAATTCAAAAAAAGATTATGAGCTTTTTCAGTCCTCAAATGTGCTTCTTTTAATTTTGACTATATTGCTGGATCATGTAATGAGCATCAGGAACTAAATAATTAGGAAAGAAAGAAAAATAGGAAGGAGGTCAGCAAAATTACATATCAAGGGGAAGGGACTGATAAAAGAAGAATTCTCACCCATCTCATACATCCAGTGCAGGGCTGCATATTTGTCAACTGATAACTCTTTACCCACTTTGACACAACAAAGGTTTGTTACAGAAAACATACGTTACAGTGTGTCAGAATTTAATAATTTTCACCCTAATTATTTAAACAGGAGTCAATTCAATCCATTACCATTGCCTTTCCATCCTAACTTCCCCTGCCCCCCATGTAAGCATGTTAGCAAGAGTACTTACAACAGCAACAGGGTCATTACTTCGAGTGGCTGCAAGGCTAAAGTTCTTCACATGTGTGTTGGTTTCTAAGGCTTTTGCAAATTCTTTCAGCGTTGGAATTGGTATGTTCTTGAATTAAAAACAGTATTTCACTCTCTTGAGATACTCAAGTTTATCCACCGCCCCCCCAACTTCTTCCATTACCTTATTTTCTTTACAGCAAAATGTACTATATTATTATCTGTCCCTGATCTCCAGCAGTCTCACAGCAATGGTCTACATGGGTACCAAAGCTATATGTAGGATGCAATGGCTATTAGATCCACCAATTGTATAAAGCAAAGTCAGCTTTATTACACTGATACCATTGCCACAGTATTAAAAATATTTAGCTGACATGGAACTATTCCTGAGCAAAGTTTACATGAACCGAACAGTCCGCTGTCAACACCAAATTCACCTCTCACAAATATAAAAAGATTTAGACTGGGGAAACCATTAGCATTTCATTCTCTTTGCTCTATTATGAAAAATTCCAGAAGTTGCCAATTTATCATTTGACAATTTTCAGTGTAGTAGTGACCAAGCTTAAAAGGAATAATTTTAGATAATTAATTAGGGTAGCAAATTTCTCAGTTTATTATATCAGAACTTTTGTTCTATTGCCTTTTTAGGCATCTATTTTGGCTACCATTTCTCTGTTGTACAGTATTTTAAAACCATGCATTTTATTTTCTTTCTTTAGTAAGGGCAACAAATAGCCCAGGCTGCAGCTAACAGCCTGTCACTGCTATCTGTGCAGTTAAGTCAGGAGTGCTATCGTGCCATTTTCTTTCACACAAATATACAAAAGTTTTAGTCATGTTTAAAACCCCAACTGTTACCCTTATGAGCCAAAGCTGCCCTCATTGCCAACTGCTCTTTTGTACAAGAATCAGAAGGATGTCAGGTACAAATATCACTTTGTTCGCAATAGCAGTAACTGAGAGCATATTGCTTCCTCAAGGACAAAGGATTCAAAGAAGTAGTTAACTCCACAAGGGTGGAGCTGGCAACAGCTGGAACTGTTGCCAACTTGGCAGAAACAGAACTCTGTGCTGGCAGTAAGGAAGCCTAAGACTTTTTAAATACACATTTGGCAAAAGCGACCAAGATGGCTTATTGGTTTAGCTACAGGTTTCTGAGATTACACACACTACAACATTTAGCAGAAAGGCTACTGTACTTAAAATAAGCCTATCATGCTCTCTTACAGAGTTGTGCAGATTAAAGCATCCTCTAACAAGAAAAAGCAGCACAGTTACCACAGACTCCAGGTAATTACCTTGATATTATTTAGATTAACTTCAACAAGACGAGAATCGTTATCTTTAATCCTTTGCAGGGTCTCCTCCACATTTGTGGGATTTGGTGGTTCATCAAAAACAGGCAACATTTTTTCACCTTTTACTATATCTGAAAAGTAAGGCACTTAATTGTAATCAAACAGGTCACGTACATCACTGTGAATAAATGATACATGTAGTAAATATTTATTGTATTTAAAGATAATTCAATCAGTCTTCACCCAGCAAGCATACCATCCTTTCCTGACCATATTTTCATAAAGTTCAATTGTTTTCCAAAGGTCCTCACAGCCTTTCTGCTTTTCTTGCACACCAGCTTTTTTCAGAAAGCATACAGGAGTTGAATTACAAACACAAACATGAAACCTAAAAGCCAACACACACAAATGCATGTTTATGCCTACTTTCATCCCCCAAAAGTGACTTCACTGCAGAAGAGATTTTAGTGTACATATATTTTAATTCCACTCTTGCAGAACTCAATGAACAATGTTATAGACACGCAAAGTTCCAACTCAACACTGAATAGTCTATAAAGAATACTAGTGCAGCAGAAAGCAGTTAATGCTATAGTAACTGTGTGCAGCACAATGAACTCCTTTATCTAGCACTTGCATCCACACTTACTTGAGAAGCTGTCTTTGTCAACTCCATTACTGCTTCCTACTACATCACAGAACTGATTGTTTGTTATCAAGTTGGACATTCCCAGTATAGCTGTAAAAGGAAAAAGCAAAACCCAATTTTACTGTTCCTAATTCAACTCAGATGCAGAGTTTCTTTAAATAACAACAAGTGATGTTTGTAAAATACCCAGTTATCAGTACAATGAGCCATTCAACCTGTTAGTAATTTAAAGAAAAGCAAAAAAGAAATTACGTATAGGCTTTTTAGTTAGCTTTCACATCTTATGAAGAACTGACCTCACCAGGTTCAAGCATTGAAGTTAAAAATGCAGTTCAGTCACAAAACTCTTGACTGAAGCTTTAAGAATACAGAAACATAGCAACACATTCTTAAACACAAGAAAGAGCAGTAGTGTACAAACCCCAGCCAGTATAAGGAATGAACTTAAAGGCTTTTAGTTGCAAATCAGTAACCCACCTTCCTATAAATTATTACAAATCAATAAAGTTGATACACTACAAGCAAACTGTCATAGAACATGTTCTAGTTTCTATCACAACAACTTCGTATAGTCACATTTCAGATAACACATACACTACCACATTAATTATAGATCTTTCTTGTTTAAATATGCACTAGCCCATTCATATTTCAAAAAAAACTAACCTGCAAGGTCACCTAATTCTGTGTCTGTGGCACTGGTCAAGGCTTCCTCCAGTTCTGGATCAAGACAGAATTTTTCTTCTGTATAAGACTGTGCAGGCTTTTGCTTGGGGATGAATATTTTCCCTGAAAAAAAAATTTAAAAGTCTGATGTTACTTTGTATTATATAGCTACTTATCTTTAAACTCTTCTGTACTTAAGGAATACACTTTACATTTAGTAAAACCTGAGAACACCATCAAGGACAACATAAAGGAATGAGGTTTCTTCTGTTTGTTCTCCAGTCTTCAAAAAGGACAAGAAGAAAGACCCTGGTAATTACAGACCAGTCAGCCTCACCTCCATCCCTGGAAAGGTGATGGAGCATCTCGTTCTGGAGATCATATCTCGGCACACAGAAGAAAAGAACGGGACATCTCCATTCAACAGTAGCCAACATGGATTCACTAAAGGGAAGTCCCATCTGACTAATCTGATAGCCTTCTCTGATGGTGTGACTGAATGGGTAGATGCAGGGACAGCAGTGGATGTTGTCTACCTTGACTCCAGAAAGGCTTTTGACACTGTCTCCCATGACATCCTTGGGGGTAAGCTCAGGAAGTGTGGGTTAGAAGAGCAGACAGTGAGATGGGTTGAGAACTGGCTGAACAACAGAGCTCAGAGGGTTGAGATCAGTGGTGCAGAGGCCAGCTGGTGACCTGTGAGTAGTGGTGTTCCCCAGGGGTCAGTTCTGGGTCCAGCCTTACTCAACATCCTCATCAATGCCCTGGATGAGGGGATGGAGTGTACCCTCAGTAAGTTTGCTGATGGTACTAAACTGGGCGGAGTGGCTGCTACACCGGCAGGCTGTGCTGCCATCCAGCAAGGTCTGGACAGACTGCAGAGCTGGGCAAAGGCAAACCTAATGCAGTTCAACAAGGGGAAGTGTAGAGTCCTACACCTGGGGAGGAACAACACCATGCACCAGTACAGGTTAGAGGTAGACCTGCTGGAAAGCAGCTCCATGGAGAGGGACCTTGGCGTCCTGGCAGACAATAAGTTACCCATGGAACAGCAAGAGGCCCTTGTGGCCAAGAAGGCCAATGGTATCCTGGGGTGCATAAAGAAGTGTGTGGTCAGCAGGTCCAAAGAGGTTCTCCTCCCTCTCTACTCTGCACTAGTGAGACCACATTTTGAGTATTGTGTTTAGTTCTGGTCTCTCCCGTTCAAGAAGGACAGGCAAATACTAAAGAGTGTCCAAGGGAGAGCTACAAAGATGATGAGGGGACTGGAACATCTCTCTTGTGAGGAAAGGCTGAGAGCCCTGGGGCTGTTTAGCCTGGAAAAGAGAAGACTGAGAGGGCATCTTATGAATGTGTCCAAATATCTGAAGGGTGGGTGTCAAGCAGAAGGGGCCAGTCTCTTCTCAGTGGTGCCCTGTGATAGGATGACAGGTAATGGTAGCAAGCTGAAACACAGGAAGTTTCACTTCAAACTGAGGAAAAACTTCTTCACTGTGAGGGTGACAGAGCCTGGAACAGGCTGCCCAGAGAGGCTGTGGAGTCTCCTTCTCTAGAGACTGCCAAGACCTGTCTCGATCTGTTCCTGTGTGGCCTGCCCTAGGTGTTCCCACATTGGCAGGGGGATTGGACTCCATCTCCAGAGGTGCCTTCTAACCCCTACCATTCTATGATTCTTCAGTCAGAGATTAGGAAAAAGCACAAGCAGGAATATAATATTACTTATTCAAAGTTTTCAGGAGCCTGTATCATGACTCCAGCCTTATTTGTTTCACTGAAGGATTAGAAAGGAAAGTATAAGTCTCATACATTTCAAACAGCCTGGAAAAAGTGCCTGTAGGGAAAATTTTGTATTGCTACAGAACAATGACTAGTATCCTCTTAAGGGCAAAGGAGACTCAGACAGAACTGTAATCTGAATGTGTCAGAGAAAGAGAGTATCAAAGAATCATCTGAAATAACAGACCTGAGTATTCACTGCAGTGTTGTAGCATACGTGATTTCTCATTTCAGATGTTAATTTTGAAGTAAAAACAGAGATACTAGAGTTGCTTGAGAAACCCATGTGAAAACAGCACAAAGCAATGTAATAAATTTCTCTGACAATGACAGTATTTTCTAAGATAATACCTAAAAAGGTCACAGAAGATTCAATGTGAAAATGAGCAGTAGTAATATCACATTCTGCACAAACTTCAGTCATTACAGACAGGTAAGGGGCAAAGTTATTTCAGGAGATATGCATTATAAATAGAGGTCTATGTAGTTAGCATAATTCCTGCATTTATCTTCAGCTGAAAAGTTAGGGTAAGAAATCAGAATATGAGAAAGCTGTTCTAACAATTATTCTGAAAACAGGTCAGGCTTGAATGATTTCAAATCAGATTTTCAGGCCAAAGAAGTCTACCTAGGTAAGGACCTAGGAGAGGTAAGGAGTGCTTAGGTTCAGGACAAATTAAGGTTGTAAATAAAAGCTCTGGTACTGCATGAAAGAACAAAACTGATGCATTTGATATAAGTAATTCACAGAATGTAATCTTAACGATTACTCAAACTTTTTCAATCTTTCCAAGTTGCCTGAGCTATCAGCAGACAGAGCTGTGGGAAGAGGCTTCCAACTTTCTTTAGTTATTTCCTGGGGCAGGAAGAGATGTTGATAATCTTTCCATGAAGTCTCAGTCCTAGTTTAGAAAGCCACCCTCTTCCACATTTATAGCTAAACCGTTCCATACATGAATCACTCTAGTTCATCCCAATTACACAATGAAAATCCACAGTGCACCAGAATCAGACCAGCAGGATAGAAGCCAGAAGTCTTAATTCCTCACACTGCATACAAACATACCTTGTTAAATGTCTGAACTAAGTTTAGTATTTTTAAATACCTCCCAGTGACGAGAAGCTTTATAGAAAGGTTTATTTCTGGTAAACTCCAACAAAGCAGGATTTTGGTTTCACCACTTGTGGGAAGCAATGCCTGAAGTCAGCTCCTGGGTCCCACAACAGACACAGGCATAACAAAACCCATTCACCTTTTATCTCTCTTCAAATTCCCTTTCTAGATTACAGTAGTTTGTGGTTCATTTTCTTTTTACAGGAACTTAATGCATTATCACTAGCATCCATTACAAAGAAGTGCATTAGTTTTCTCTCTGACAACACAGTCTGGTGACCAGGATCTGTTGTGAACAACACAGTATTTTTGTTCCTGGGTTGCTATCTATTTGGAAAGTTGTATAAATGATCATTATCCATATTTAGAAGCAGAAAATAAATCTCCTTACATAACTGTACTGACTACAAACAGTAGCTGAAAGCAGCTGACATGCTTTACCACCCCTACTCAGGTGTGACAGCTAGTGCAAAAGAAATTATGTTTGTGGTGATTCAGGATTGAAAGAAAACCTTCATAAATTGAAGGCTTAAGTAGTAAATGTTTAAGATTATTTTTATATAATTGATACAGTACATTTCTATCCCTATTTTATTTTACCAGCATCACCTACTGTGAAGAGAATGACTTTCAACTTAAAGTTCTATTTTCAGAAGAGATATGAGAATGTTTGACAAGGTTTTCATTAACCTGTAGAACACTGCTCAGAATATACACGGTCTAATGCCTTTCATGATCTATGTTTATGTTGTTTTCCCTCAGTACAACAGACTAGTAAAAAAGTGAGGATTTGGGAGAACATGGAAGGAGAAGTGAAGGGAAATGCAACTCGAGCAGCTGAACCTTTGTTCATGTCATCCTATTTGCAGCATCAGTGCAGAGGCAGTGAGTGGGAGAAGGAAACAGATCTCAACTAAAAGCAACTTTGTAACAATGTATTTCAACCTAGATCAGCCTTCTGTCTGGTTGATTGCACAGTACTTACAAATAAAGAACTATTTCCCCTGATGATACTTTAAGTAATTCTTAAATTTGTAGGTTAGGAACTTCTGGTTCTACTAATTTACTCCCTAAGACTAAATTCATCCATATATATCTGACTCTTAAGATAACCTGGGGAGAGAGAGAAGTATATTAGTTTTATTTAAAGCAAAAAAGTTAAAAGCCCCTCCCCTACAGAAATGTTAATTGCAGTCAACTCCAGTCACATGAATTGGGTTAGGAGCAGTTTTTCTTATAGAACAGGTCACACCCCTGTATACATAATCTCTCATTCATTGGCTTCAGCCCATCCTAGCCCAGCAGTTCAGAGGTCCCTCCTCACTCCCTACTTCTTCTAGTAACAAACTTACTTCAAAAAGGGTATGACCCCTATGTCTCTAGGGACAATGATCTAACTCGAGGCCTGCTGCCAAGACAGTTTGGCAATTCCCTTCCCTCCTTGCTAATGTGAACTTAAAAAAAAAAAGCCTACGCATCTGTGCAGCCCATAAGATGAACAGCTTTCTCAGTGCTCCTGTGGAACACTTCCAAATAGCAGGGATTTGATCACATGAAGGAGCATGACATCCTCCTCTTCAGCCAAAATGGATACTACAAAGATTAAGCAATACACCATGAAAAGGCAAATTTCAGAGATATTCAGGTCTTCCATTTCTTTAGCTAGCATGTTAAAATGATGCACATCCCAGGATTAAACCACAGGCTTTCTTTGCTACAGAATGAGCACTCAGTTCCAAGTTCCACACAGTCCTATTGCTCAAAAGGCAGGAAGGTAAGGTGATGTCTGTTAAGTGCCCTAAACATTCCACACACAGACTCACAGTATCTAAAGTGAGACTGAAAATCTTGCAGGAATCAGGTCTGCTCAGTGTGGTGATGCACTGCATATTGCTGGTACTGTTCTCACATATCCTGCAGTTCTACTCCCATGCTAGTAAGCAGCAAGCAACCACAACTTGCACATCAGAAGAAAGACTAAAATACACTTTGCAGTACTCTGCAGAAAAGGAATCAAGTGTCATCTAAGGACAACCAAATACAAGTTTGTCTCATTGGTGACTTCATAAAGAAGAGCAAGCAATATCTGACACGTTCCTTAAAGTTTTATCAATCCAGACACTTGATATAATCCACAATTCAGCCATCACCAGTTCTTACCACGTGACAGACTTAGGTTCATCAATTCACTTGTAAGCACAGTTTAATATGATTTTTTTTTAATTCAACAACTTCAAGCAACTTCCTCGGTGTCTTACTGTAGAAACAGTACTGTTATTCATTCTCTGATTACAGACCACACATCAGCGAGTTAGAAATTGTTTCACATTAAGGCTAGACTTTGCTCTAGTGGTCTTCTATGGAGAATATTAATTTGACAAGCTGTTTCTCAAAAGCTCCTACATGGTATTAGCTTCCTTTTACAACATGTAGCACACTTCTTTAAAGACCAATGATTGCAAGGCAAACAGAGAATGCTGCATCCCAAAATGTGCTGCAAGGGAAGCAAACGGTGATCCAGAGCAACAACTGAGCAAGGCAGCAACAAAAAAGCTCTAGCTAGGTGATTGCAGTTTCAGCATCACAATATCTTCTGGATGATATAGGAGATAAAAAAAAGCACAAACCAAACAAAATTAAAGCAGAAGTTACATTAAATGCAAATCTACACAGAAAAAACATACCCCAGGGGGAATGCTCAGGGTGAGCTGGAACAGAAAAACCACCATTCGGAGAGTACAAAGGCTAGAAACACAAAGCTTAGTTCACATCATAGTTTGCTAATGTCTTGCACTATACAGCACAAAGCACATTACTGATGTGAGATATGTTTTCATCTCTGATGCAGTAATTTTCATCTTTTGGTGTTCTAGGAGAAGCGATGAGCATTGATCAAACTTGGTCAGATGTGCGGAACACACTCGAGGTCAACAGACTCCAGCTCTGAAGCCTCGCTTCACTGTTCAGATGAGATCCTTCTCCTTGCAGTATGCCTTATAAAATCTTTATGACATACTTGTTTACACAGATTGAGACAGAGCTAGATTTATTAAAATTATTACCACATGGCTCTCATGAATGTCTTGAACAATGGTTTACTGTATGTATGGTTCAACACTTAATAGGAACACAATGTGACTTAAGTCATTAAATTGTGTTTAAAAACAAAGTATTTTTTTAGGATGCTTTTAGGACCAAAATCAGGCACTGGAAAATGCAACAGGATATAATTTGGGGATTGTTATGGTTCTTACATCTTGAGCACTGTTGCTCTTGCTACATCAGGACACTATTTTAGATCTTCAGCTTTTCATAACATACAGCAAGAAAAGGTTCCAAATGTTTGGCAAAATCATGTCATCTATCAGTGAAAGAGATGCAACATTGTTTTTTTAATACACTACCCCCAAACAAGGTACTTAGGACAACTGGAGGAGAGGATTTTCCTTTACACGGTAGTAGGGAAATAAAATTACCAGAATCAGTGGCAGGCCAGGATGTTTAAAATTAACTGAGGATAACCTCCTTTGCTAAACCTGCAGGCCAAATTGCCTTGCAGGACATTAGTGCTATTAAACAAGAAGAGGAAAGAGAAAGAAGATTTACCCTTTCTGACTCCATGAAATGAATAATTGGACCAAGTTATAGCAATGAGACCAGCTAGTCACACAGCAGTATCTTAGCAAAGCCTGAATTACAAAGATAGCACCAAGAAAATAGCTGCAACTCCAATCCATTTCTCTCCCCTCAAAACCTCCAGCTCTGAAGTTTACAATTGTCAGTTTTCTTATGAATTAACAGAATAATCAAGCAAGATTTTCACCTACGCCTCTTCCACAATTGTTTAGCATTTTTCCCTAATACATTTACCTAGCCAAAGAGAAAAATTATAAGCCAGTTTAGTTGTTTGGTTTTCCAGTATTGAAGAAAAGCACATTAGAATAAGAGCTCCCTCTAGGCCAAAAAGACCCTACACAAGTATTAAGTTTTGCTACACTCCTTTTCCAAGTTTTACATCTAGATAATGATTTAATGGTTTAAAATATCAAATTAACCAGGTTTGTTGTTTTTGTGCAAAATGGCTAACAATCTGGCAGCAAGCCAAAGCTGAACCATAACACTGTCTTGAGGGGAAAAAGTTTAACCCTCACTACAAAATGAGCTTAGCCTTCTTGTGTCCTCCTGCCTAAGAGAGCACAAATTTCCATACTGAACATTTGTTTCCACATCTTAAGTTTTAATGAAAGTAGGCTACAGTTCAGTTTTTATATTATCTTCTCTTCTTCTATAGTACTAAAATAAATCTCAGAAAAAGCTATTAAATAGCAATTTCTTTTTTTTTTTATTGGTCAAGAGATACAGGAAATTTTACTAAACTGGTATGACATATTGCAACATCCAGCCAGACGGCTATTTAGTAATACTTTATTACATAAAGGAAATGACATTTGATCTTTCTTCACCAAGATCCAAGTTACAGCTGAACCCTTCTGTTTTTCCGCATGATTCTCACGGATTTTACCTATGCAAACAAATAATTTTGACACGTGCCTGTATACGTAAGATGACTTTAAAGAACCACCTATCTGAAGGAAGCACTAGTACTCAACAGAAAAAGATACTAATTAGAGCAAATCCTCCATGCCCAGACTCACATTCTGAAGGAGTGGCACACAAGCTAGCCAGGCTGCAAGGAAGTCCCCAAACCAGCTATGAGGACTCAATCACATTAACCCATTAGACTGTTCCCAACATATGCTAGCAAGTATGTTAAGCAAGAAACAGAAAAGGGGAGTGTTGGGGTTTTGGGGAGTTCTTCTGTTTTCCTTCCCTTAAAGAATTTTTCCATACTTGTTTGTCAAGGAGGTAAATTGAATAAAGGGCGTTGGGTGCAGCCCCTGGGGCTCTGGTTTTGCTCCCTGCATTGGAGGTGAGGAGAAGCTGCCCTGGTGGTGCAGAGAACTCATCCCCACTGCATCTCCTTCTGCCCCTGCTGTCTCCGGGGATCCTGCTGGGCACCGGGATCGGCTGCCCAGGGGTTTGTGCTGCGGGTTCTTTCCTTGGCCATTGCCAGGTGAGGGCTGAGGGGGCTCCGGAGTGGCGGGGAGGCCATGGCGCCCTCCCTGCTCCCCGGGAGCCCCGAGAGCCTGGCGCTGGGTGCCTGGCGCTGTTCGCTGGCACTGCCGGAGTCAGTGCTGTTTGACTGCCTCATTATAGAGATATTTAGTAAAGAATGGTTATTCCTATTCCTCATATCTTTGCCTGAAAGCCCCTTAATTTCAGAATGATAAGCATTCGGAGGGGAGGGGGTTGCATTTCCATCCCAAGGGGGGCTCCTGCCTTCCTTGGCAGACCCCTGTCTGTCAAACCGAGGCAGGGAGGAAGCAGCAGCAAGCTACATGGCCAACCACAAGATCAACAAGTACTTGCCAGCATCAGAGATTCCAGAAGGGTACTGCTGCTATAGGTACCTTTGACCGCCTTTTGCATTCAATATACTCCTATGCACGTGTGTCCAGCACAGGACTGGGAGTTTCTGTCCCTACCAATAATGCCCAGTAAGGCACAACACATTTGGGAACTCTTGTTTTAGGGGAAAAGAATAAATAAATCTATTCTTACAATATTTAAGGTGTACACTTTTAAAAATTTTCTTCTGAAAAGGAAAATGCTTCCCATGAAGTCAAGAAGGCGACTACATCCAAAATGAAGATTTAAAACCCCAGGCTTTAATGTGTCCACTCAGTTGATCAATGTTTCCATGGTTTTTAGACCACAAACCACTGCCAGATTTCAAAGCTCCTTGCAATGTTAACTATGTAATTAGTTACTAATAACTACAATCTTATTAAGCTGCTCAGTAAGGATACTAGAAAGCCAACATGACTGCATACACCATTTGCCTGGCCTTGTCAGTCTACAATGTCTTTGAACATACCCGACTGTGGCAGGGGGCTTGGACTCTACCTTCCCCAGAGGTCCCTTCCAACTCCTACCATTCTATGATTATAGAGTATCTACCACACCATCATTCTACTGCTATTTTTTAATTTCAACATAGTATTGCAAATGTTACTGTCTGTACTCAGTACCACAGGGCACATCCACAGGCACAATGACAGCATCTGTTATTATTGACACAAATCAGGGGTAGCTCTTACTTTGAGAATACCCCCCCCCCCCCCAGAACTTTTTAATCTTTGATAACATCTTTGGGTCTTTCTTCCTTTCTGTGCTACACGCAAACAGCACACCAGCTCCAGCACCACAAAGTGCTTGAACAGGAAGCATCCTGCCTCTGCACGGCAGCACTTATTTGGAAACACCATGAGTTAAAAAGCATTACAGCTGCTATTTGCTCCAATAAACCTTGGCTCACAGTAGTGCTGGCTTGTCCACTTCAGAGATTTTATAACCACCTACACCTGAAAGGGTGGGGTTACCTTTCTTTTCCCTTGTAAAAGGCACATAGTCTTCCCTGTCTTTGTGCTCAAGAGCCTGCTTCTCTAAGTATGCAAGGAGTCGTTCCCTGTCGAAGGGACCGGAAGCCTTTTTAGCAGTCTGGTCTTTCTGCCGGAAGCCTGCAGGCAGAAGTGCGTTCTGCAAAACAAAATGGAGTCAATAAGTACAGCTCAGAAAGTCTGAACACCTGGTTAGTTTCATTTCCCTCTTCCCTCTCCTTCTCCCCAAGGTTCAAGCCCAACACATCATCCTTTTTAGGCAATCTCTGATCCCTTGCCAACTTCCTTTTTTTGGGGCAGAGGGGGACACAAGGTAATCTATTTTTTAGATACCAAGGATATATTTATTTCACTTTGAATAGGACCAAACCCAATTATTTCAATACAACAGCTCCCAGCACTACACTTGCTAGTTACTTTGCATTTCTTTTCTAGAATGTACACTGAGTAGTAGTAAATAAAACTCAGCTATTTACAGTTTAGACACTCAACAAGAGACTGCTTTCTTCACCACTTACATCCATGTGTTTCTAGGTCTTTAGCAACCACCTATACTATTGTTCAGCATTTAACACAGAATATTTCTACTTTTAACTTGACTCAAGGTGGGGTGCTTTTTTGTAATCATCAACACATTTCAGCTAAAGAAAAAAAAATATCCAGAAAAAAATGGAGGATATTAGTAAGGAAAGAAAAACAGACATACAGAAATTCAGACCATCATAAAAGAGAACCAATCACTTCTGACAGTTATATTTTTCTTTATTTAGACTCTGTTAAAATGTTTATAAAGCCAATTAAAATATCAAGAATATCTCGCAGTGTAACAAAACAGGTGATCATAATATTCTTACATGATCCCTGAACATCAAGATTAAACTTAATTCTGGCACCATTAAAGAAAGAACAGACAATCACGAGGTATAAACAGAAGTCTTGGACTCTGGCATTAGTTGCAGTAGCAGTAGAAGACATAGCTTTTTATAACAGAAAGCTAAAATATTCCTTATTTAATATGCCATGCTGTCATAATCATGCAGAAACCGAGCAATTATTTGCTATCTCCTTGCAAAGTCAGCATGAGGACAGGAATAGATACAGGCTACCAGATACAGGATCAGGAACCTTAAGAAGAGGTTAGTGCCCTCTCCCACCAAACTCCAAAGATAGAAGCAACAAAATGAAAATGGACACAAAAGGGCTGTTTAGCAGACAATGTTGGAAAGAGGAAAGTTAAACAGGTCTTTCTAAATAAACTTTCTTTGCAAGAACTTGACAGAGCGATTTTTATTTATAAATAAATCACAGAAAGCTCCTCCTGATAATCCCTCTTCCTTTTCCCCTCTACCACAGTTGAATTCATGTTGCAAACAGGAAATAAGCAGTTGAATAACTATATACCCACATATATCTGTAAATAAGATCATTAGCAGACTAGGAAAAAACTCTGTCCAAAAGTATATTGTACAAACAAGTTAAAAAAAAGAGTCTCAATTTATTTCAGACTAGTTTCTGAGCAAATGAAAAAACAAAACAAACCCACAATACCTTATCTAGCCTAATACCTACCTCAGGGTCAAGATCATCCAAAACAGTTTCCAATTGTTTCAGTTCTTCTTCTGAAAGTTTGCCGAGAATTTCATCCTCATCGAGATCTTTGTACTTGTCCAAGTCCTTTCGAAATGGGAGCGTCATGACTTGGACAGTATCAAGTTGCTCAAACACTTCAAAATCCAAGTCTTATGCTTAACCAGATCTATAAAAAATAAGAAAGTTTAAAAAATAAATAGCTAGGTAAATATCTCAACTTACAGAACACCTTCATCCTCCAAATACATCTCTGAAGGAATGCTTTTTCATCCAATATTCACTTCTAGCTGTTATTCCACAAGAGACAGAGCTCTTGGAAGCTGCCTACACCTAGCTGCTTCACTGACAAGAATCCCATCCTACCATGCCCAGTTCCACCAGTAACTAAGCTATATATATTTTCAGATGAATGCCAGTGCCCAGTTTCCTCAGTGAGAACACCAAGGCCATAATTCCCACAGAGTAGGGCAGGCTGTGGGTAACAGATACCAACTACACCTAGTATTTTTGTGTCCAGCTTAATGCCATTGGTTTTTACAGATACTGCAGTCCAAAGAAGAGTTAAGATGCTTTACACTTACTGTTGCTGTTTGAGGACACGAAGGGAAAACTTCAATACAAACAAGCTAATTGGTTATTACTGACTCATATCCCTATGTATTACCTACAGAGGGAACAAAGGAAGTTTGCCTCCAAGTTAATTATAGCATTACCATTGAAGGAACATTCTGTTCTGTCCAAGGAAAATTAAAGACCCTTGATGAAAGGCTTAGGAACTACAGCTCCTATGTAGCAGCACTCCAGTCAATCCTACTACCAAAAAACCCCCCACCCCTACAAATACAGAACTGACTGCATAACTGCTCACTACAGATTGTGTTTAGAGGAAACTGGTGTCCTTCTAAAGATGTGCAGTCTATATAGTACTTCTCACAGACAAGGAGATCCCAAGAAGCTTTTTTCTAACAGTCACAATTTTTGAGCATCCGACTTGTAAAAAAACAACAGTTAACAGAAACAACGTTAAAAGCAAACAAGCTATTTTCTCTTGATTTTCTGTAATTAGTTCTAGGGGTCTCCTTTTTTTCAGGCAAATCCTTGCTTTCAGCTGAGCACATACACAAAAACAACTTGAATGACTCTCTGTAAGAGAGCAAGAGTGTTTGTAATGTATTTGGGGAGCAAAAGCTACATCCAGGCACATTAAGGCTCATTAGCCTCCCAAACTCCTTTCTTGGCTCTATAGAAATATTCAACACAGATCAGACATACAGCAAACGTTCTTTTTTCCTCAATAGCCCATATTTCAGTTCAGTTGCTCACACCCCATATACTAACTGCCTTACTTCAAACCTTCACTTACACTGTTCATAACCAGCTCAATTTAAAGTTATTGCCTCTTAAGCAAAAGGAAAAGAGGGCTGTATATACATACTATGCCATGGAATCCTGCTGACAGGATTGCTTCACCTCAGTTGTTTATATCAAGAAAGGTCTCCCTGGCTGTCACAGTTCCATACAGCAATATTTTAATTCAGAGACAGAACAGACATGAGCACTTAGAGGTTCATCCACACCATTTGAACAGGTTTGTCTGTAAAGTAAATCTGGTTTTAACAGTCGCCTTTGCAGGAATGGTAAATCTGCATTTCCTACCGCCATTTACACCTGAATGAGGAATAAATTTACAGATACTTTCAGGCTGCCTGCTTTTAAAAAAAATATTACCAATATAAACACTAGAGATTATTTGTAAACCTCAGTTGACACCAACAGGACATAATGCCAAAGCTCATCTACAAACTTGGGTAAAGTTCTCATGAACATAACAAAAGCCTAGAAGCACACTTGATTTCATGGTAAATTTTGCCAAAAGAGCAGCATCTGCTTTTCTCTGAACTAAAACCCATCACGCTGGAAGAGCTCGGACCTTTTGCAAAAGGCCACAGAGCTGACAAACATCTGAGTTGTAACAGATGCAGGAAACGTATGTTTTGCAAAGCCCTGTTCCAAAAGTAACTAAAGGAGTGTCTCTGTGGCCTTGCATGCTACCTCCTACATTTTCATAGTCTCCTGGTATTTGTTTCTCCAGGTGCCTAACAGCTGAAGGACAATTAGCTGATAGCTGCAGCAGATGCCACACAATACGCATGCAAATTTCTCATTCCTAGAACCTTAATGTTTTGCCCTTCCTTACAGTTGAAGCCATTACACACTATCATAAGAGAAAAACATTTCCTGCAGCCAATTACACATCACTGTTTGTGACCAGGCTGCCATGTCTGACTCCTACAGCAACACGCTGCTATTTACCACATTTCTGCATGACCATTTGCATTCAAATATTAAAAGTTGTAGTTTTAACGGATAATTATAAGGAGCAGAATAGTTAGCACACTGCAGAATAATGCTCCCCTTAATCCGGCAGTAGCACTGCATAACCATATGCTACATTCATAAAGGCTGTATTTCCTCTCCGTGAATCACTGTAAAATGCTGTCATTCAGAATTAATTACTTTTATTTACTGCATTGGTATGTCTTACATTGGAAATTACTCATCCTTTATAATATATTAATGTTCAGGTATTAGCCCTTAGTCTTGTTTCTATAGTATGATCAAAGTAGGCATTTCAAACCCAGTGAGCTCCAGTGTGAAGAATAAAGTAGGAGAGAAAAAAAATGCCACAATTTCAGCAAGCGAGTCTTCAGCAAGAGGAAGAGAATAACATGTGGCAAATTTAAAGAGTTTTGGATGTAATTTCTAATACCTATGAATCAAAAGAAATTTTTTAATATAAAAGCGTATTTAACATGAGACATTAAAAAAAACTTCTGATGGTAGCACTGATTAGCACGTCTGAACTACACAGAGATTGCTTGGTAGCCACCTTCAGAAACATTCCCTACAAAAGAAGCCACAGCATATATGACACTTGTATATAACATGCTAAAAATCAGGTTTTAAAACATGGTGTCAGGAATTCTCATTGCCTAAAAAAGGCATGGAGGCCATATGAAGCCCTCATCTAATCAAACAAGCCAATTCATCCATTAAACACATTCAGTACTCTTATTTGGTTTCCATCACCCCCTGCAGCAGTGCAGCACAGAGAGATACACAAGTAAAAAATTACAAGTTTTTAGAAGGAGCAGTTATTTTAGACTGTGAATATTCGTGGCACTTCGTACTGTAACCACCAATTTTGGCTTTGCAAATACTTTGCACTGTTTTGATAGGCAGAGCCAGTTTTCTTCTAAGTATTCCTAGTTTTACTATGAAAATGTTATATACATTAAGTCAAAAGGGCTAATATTGTTTTTCAGATACAGAACTAGAAGGTAAAGCAAGTTCACTCCAGGAACTTCACAGTCACATGAGAAACATGTAGGGAAAGGAAAACAAAGCCATTACTTCCAATCAAATTTTAATTCTCTGTTAAGCAGGAAAGACGTTGAAAAAATCAGAGATGAAGATATTCTCCTGGACAGCACAGACAAAAATCCTGCCATTAGTCCTTCGCCTGACAAATCAGTGAGGAAATTAGAAGACAGCAGAAACTTTACGCTGGTTTATAATTACCCAAAGCATCCCCTGATAGACTGTCATGCAACTTTCACGCATCTCTTTATTAGTTAAAACATTTTTGTTTTCTCCTCTCAAAGTGTATTTTTAAAACCCAAAAGGTTCTAAAAATAGCTACCTTCCAGTCTTCCTTCAAAAATTTACCCCTCAGAAATTTGTTATACTTAAGAATGCAATTTCTCAGGACTCTAAGAGGAGCAAGTCTTTAGAAATCTCTCGCCCACAGTAGAGTCTTGTTAAAGCCCACTGTAAATGATTTCCATAACTTGGATTTTAAAATAGAAGTGACATCATGAAAAACAAACCGAGCTGGTTTTGGCCAGCACATCCACAGAGTTCACTTTAATCTCATTTGTTCCTTCAGAGCCTCCTTCCACCCAGCCTCTGGGTGAACCCGACCTCGAGCAGGGGAGTCCGTGGGGCTGCCAGCATTCCTGCACCAGTCAGGGCCCCAGACTGGCCCAGCTGCTTGCAAGAGCCTAAGCTGAGAGTCTTCCCAGGGAAGCCCTATGCTGGCAACAATTTTATCTTCCAGTGTGAGAGATCATACAGAACTGTTTATAAAGAATGTACTGCACTTGAAGGAGCTGTCTTCATTTACCGAAGCTAGGAGGAAAATGAGTAAATATAAACATTACCATAATGCAGCAGGTTCCTTAGGATGTTTTTGTAATGCCATAGGGTAACTCTGCTGGACAGCCCCATGCTGCTTTTCTAAGCAGACAGCTCTCAAAAACCCACCTGGGCCTTCCAAATCTCCAGCCTGGGGTGGGATATGCAAGCCCGGTTCTCAGGTCCACCACGGACCCAGCAGGCATTCCCTAGCCCAAAGCTTTCTAGAGCCAGCAGGTGGCAGCTCATCTTTGCCTGCGCTTTTTGTCAGGGTAAACCATTTTCCAGGCGGTAAGGAGCAGCTATTCTGGGCTATTTTCCTACAAAAGCAAGCCCAAGGCTTCATTGTATTCAAAGAAACAATTCACCAAGTTTCACCCAGGGCAAACCGAGCTTTCCCAACTTCACATTTGTCCATAGAGTGACCTAGGGAGTGGAGAGGACAGATAGCAACTGCAAAGTAACTACATGAACCATGAAGATTCTTTCGTGATGAAGGAAATTGGAAACCACCTGTATTTCCAGTTCCTGACAACTCCTCATGTGTATCAGCGGGAACCTCGAACAAGAAAATCACATTTTACTCTTTTTTATGACCTATATACAACTACACAGAACCAGGACACAGCTATCTTGCAGGCAGGGTGCTCTGAGTGATAGCCAAGTTGCCATGTTGGCACTGTCCCATAGAAACATATTCCTGTGCACCTCTTCTTGAGAGCCGTTCACCCACACTGCAGGGCTGTGTAGATATTCCCATCCAGCCCAGGAATAGCAGAGGCAATGGAGCCAGAAGCCCCAAAGCATACATTTGTCAAGCCGCGTGGGGCACAGAAAGCACAGCCTTGGCAGGACAGAGGCAGTGTTTCAGCACACCCATCTTCATGACACTTCCAGGAGTGATCATCCAACTATTTACAGGGCAGGTATTATGATCTCAAATAAATACAAGGCTGGGATAAGCTAAAAATATCACAGGTACTGGCTACCCCAATAAGTTCCTCTGGCAGAAATCACCACTCTGTCTGTAACCCTCTCCCAACACACAGGGCAGCACCACTGTGTTGGGAGTTACCGACCAACTGGGATGTTTTGACATCACTTTTTTTTTTTTTTCAGATAATACCTGGGTTTTCTTCAATAAAGATGTACTGCTCACAGACACTGACACACAATATCTCCTCCTGAAGACACGCAGCTGCTTACAGGTATTTCAGTCAAGAAGAAACATCAGGTGCAAACCTTACTTTTCTGTAACGAATATAAATATCTGAAAGTTCATAGAAACATTCAGATATTTGTACCCGTTACAGAAAAGTGGTGAGACTTAGAACCCAAGAAGGGGACAGAAGAAATTCACTTTATTTTCACCATGCTTTCCCTTCGGGAAAGCTTGTGAGCACCAGCCAGATTCAGGTCCTCCCTTCAACCACAGGCAGTCTTTCAAGCGTTGTACACTTGACACAGAAGCAAAACATTAGTCTTGAGGATACAATCAATATATTACAGCAGATTTGAAGCATACCATAACCTCTCTAGAGCAGCACTTACTTTCAACACAGCTTGAACCTACCCTCGGAGAAACACGCCGACAGTTCAGAGCCTTGTGCTGAGAGCTCGTCCCAAACTCTCAGGAGACGCAGAAGGCCAGGAGCACCGGGGCACACGGGAGCCCCCTGGGTCCGGGCCCTGGCCGTCCCCGGCGCAGGCAGCCCCAGCCCAGGGCCCGCTGCCTGCGGGTGCGGCCCCAGGAGGAGCCCGGGCCGCCGGGGCCTGGCCCCGGGCCTGGAGCGCGAACGCCCCGCGCACCGGAAAGGCGTTCTGCCGTCAGCAAGCCCCCGCGACACGCACGCTTTGGGACTTGTAGGAAGCACGCACAGCGAGCTAGGAGAATGACTCTGAACACATCTACGGGCAAAGTTTCCGGGTTCCGCAGCACAGCTGGGTGCTGGCGAAAACACGAAGAAACTCCCGCTGCCTGAGCGCCCGCCGAGAGAGAAGCCCAGCGGCTCCTCCCGGCCCCCAACGCGCGAAACGCCCCCCACCGCCAGCGGCAGGAAAACTCCGCCGGGGGAGAGCCCGTTTTCCACCGGAGACACGAACACCCCGCCCGGCGCCCGTCAGCTCCATACTGCCGCAGCGCAGACCTTCCCGCTCCGGAAACCCAACCGAGCTGCCGGGAGGCTCACCCGTGAGCCTGGGGGGTCGGGGCGGACGGGCGCCCTTCTTCCTCCTCCCGCCGCCCCGCCCGCCGGGCTGCCGCCGCGCCGCAGCAGCGGGCGAAGGGCTGCGCCTGCCGCCGCCCAGAACCTCCGTGGCACCCCGGAGGAGACTTCCCGGCGCAACCCGAGCGGCCGCAGCCACCCTCCGACCCCAGCCCCGTCCCCCGCCAGCTGCGACCACTCCCCACTCACCCGGGCGGCAAGAGCTCCCTAGCTCTCCCCGGCGCGACCAGCAGCCCCGGACGGAGCCCGCCCCGCGCCTGCGCGCTGCTCCGAGCCTCACGGGAGCCGTAGTCCCTGCGCCAGCGGGGCGGCGCCGCTGCTGCTGCCGGCTAGGGAGGCCCAGCCCGGGGCGAAGGCGGCTCGCCTCCGGTCGGCTCTTAAAACAGCGCGACCGCGGGTCCTGAGGGTCTCAGTGGCAGTCGTGGAGGAGACGAAGCGTATCGCTAGGCTGGGCTGTGCGCTGAAGCTTCCCGCCCGGCCCTGCTCTCAGCAGCCTAGAGGCGGGTGGCTTCCGTGGCGCGGTACCTCAAAGGCTGACGGCTCCGCGGGCCCAGCACCCCCGAAGCTGTGTCTGGTTGACATTTCCACACACGAGCAGAGCTCCTTTCAGGAGCGGTGGCCGCTGTCGGGCAGGTCAGGGCGGCGGGCAGGCCCCAGCTGGGGGCTGTGTGCGTGCTGTGAGAGAACAGGGTCTGCGGGAGGCCGCGGTGTGCGTGTGCCAGCTTCGCCCGGACGGGACAGCGGGTGGCAACGGCCGGGCTGCTCACCCCCGGACCAGGGGTGTCCCAGAAACTCCCGTCTGCCTCTGCGGCTCTACACATCCTTGCGGGTCACTCTTCCTCCCGCTCTCCTGTGTCCTCTCCAGGCGCCTTCACCTCTGCCTACGTTTTGTTTCTTTATTGAAAACATTCAGCTCCCCCCTCTAGGCTCTGGGGCAGGGCACCGGGGAGCTCGGTGTGGTTGCATTCAATGCCCTGTCCCTCCTTGACCCAACAAAAGGGACTCGACGGCTTCTCCTCCGAAGGTCTGGAACAGAGCACCTTCAGCGCTCCCATTGGCATGGGGCAAGAGGAGTCCAAACAACACCACGGTGTTAAGGGCTGGCGTGTGCTTAGTGAACACTAATTTTATGGATGTTTCAGCTACCAAACATCATGCAGTAATGAACAGGGTGTGCTAGTAAACATTAACTATGTACACTTTTTAAAGATTTATAATGTGAAAGCAATCTGGACAGATTGAAAACAGCGAAAGATCGTACTCAGTAGTCTGCTCTCTGTCAGACTTCAATAGAAGTGAAAGCTGGAGCTCCTCAAAAACAACGGTCTTCAGAAGTTTGGGGTTTTTTTTCACCATGGGTTTACCGTCTTCATCTCAGTGTTGGAAACAGTTAAACTTCAAAAGTAAAACTTAAAAAAAACACCAAACAATTAAAATTAAGGCAGTTGTCTGGCATGTGTCATTTGAATGGGTAAATTCTGGCAACATAAAATAATGGAAAATTGGGTTTTAGAATAGAAACTGTTGATGTTGCCATTCCCACCTTCAGAATAAGGCATTTGTAGCATGAAAATATTTTCCAATAATCATTAGTACAATAATCATTACAGCAGTTTTCCAGATAGTGCTGTGACCTAGAGAAAAGTGAATCCCTGTAGTAGGTAATACTGGGTCTTCACTGACATAATACCCCCAGTAGGTAATACTGAGACACTCTTCTTCAGAGAGTCACTGAAAACTCTTGGCAGATTTGGGAAAAGAAACTGGGAGTAAAATGTTGGCCCTGATGCTGTCAGCATGAGTTCTGCCATCTGCTTCAGTAGGGCCAAGATTTAATTTCCATGAGAAATATATAGTGTAAGGTATCACATGTAATCCATCTTATTTAATATTGAGTTTATTTAAAATATTTTAAATTCCAGTAATTTATGACTAATACATTAACTTAAAGCTATTTTGTAAAGTCCTGGCTATGCTGAAGTCATTAGCGAGGCTCATAGAGCCAGAAATTCACCTGATAGATTATATTAAAATAAAAATTCTGCAAACTTAAAGTGGAACAATCCAGTGTTTTGGGCTGAACCACCTCAGAGTGGTTCAAGTTTCAAAGGAAAAAACTCTTGAGTGCCTGCAAAAGTGGAGGCTGGGAGCGGTCAGTGGGTGATGGAGCTGGGCCTTTGACCGCTGTGAGATTCTCACTTGTTCAGCACAGGAGGCAAGATACCCACAAAGCCACGCTGAGCCCTCCTGGCACCGAGCCCTTGGGTGAATGAAGAGACACTTTCATAACCACAAGAGCACTTCTGCAAATGCTCAGCAATAGATTCATAATCCTCCAGTCACTAGAAGGCTGGCGTTTTTAGAGCTGACAGACCAATGCGTGTATCATATGGCAAACATAATGTTCTCAAAAGGATCAGAGGAAGGATTTCTTTCTCAAAGGCTGCAATATAATTTAAGGGTGAGGGAAGTTTTGCAAATGCAAAACCTCAAAGGATGTAGAAGACCTGGACAGCAATGGAACTTCCACTGGTGCTACAGCGATGCACATGCAAAGCAAGAGCAGATATATTATAAAACATCCTCACTACTATTCACTTAGCTGAGCTGTACATGCAGGAAAGGAACATCCAAAGCCTCAGACTTAATCCTAAACTGATTAAATCATAATATATTTACTTTCTACAATGCTGATGTGGTACAAATGAAGAACATAAGTTCTGAATATATTTGGCCTGAGACAGAAATATCTTTCTTGCTGGGGAATTCACACATGATATAATCAGGAGGGATACTGTCAGTATACTAGAAGATAATAAAAAGTGATGCCAGGACCTTCTATCCTATGTAATTTTTTTATGAGTGGCCAAATTCAGATTGAAACAAATTATGAGCAAGGAAATCATATTCTTTCCAGTGACAGCAAAGGACGTGGTTCAGTCCTGGTTCTCTTGAGACACAACCCTAATGCTTCAGGAATTTTATGTCCTGACATGAAGGGTTAAGACGAGCATGTTCCCAGAAGCAGGCTGGCTTACACAGCCTTTGGTAGGAGGCCACAGGGGTAGCTACCTACCTGAGTTTTGGAATCTTTCCCTCTTCTTGAAGATGGCTACCTTGCGGCCAGCCCAGGGCCAGCCTGCCAAGGCGTGGCTGAAGGCGAGCTCAAGCACCAACAGTCAGCCTTGCAGCATTCTAAGCCCTGTCTGCAGGAGCCCACACATTGTCTAATATACCCTCTGCCCAGCATCTGGGATGATGCTGAACAGCGTTTCGTTTCTCAAGTGCACCATTTAGACAGTTTAGACAAACCCAAAATGATCCAAATCACTGTGAACTGGCTGTATAAAGGAAACATCTTCCAAGAGAAACATCCCCAGTGCATATTGGTCAGCTAGAGAGGGCCTTGGTCTGACCTCAGGCCTCAGGCTCTTTAGATAAAGAAGGAAATCCAACACTGAACAAGTTGTCCTGCAGATCTGTTCACGGAGAAAGAGGTGGAGCAGAAAGATCTTCACCATTAGCAGATGCTGTAAAGAGAGGACAGTATCTGTTAGTTCCTGCTCCCTTCTGAGGACCAAACCACTCAATGGGACAGTTCTAAGGAGGTGAAGAGGTGGCCTGTACCTGCAAAGCCTGCTCCTTCTCATACCAGCACAGACAGAAGAGCCGGGGTGAGTGGAAGAGCAACCATATCTCAGTGGATTGAGCAGAAGTCACATTATCTGTACTCAGGAGTGGTTCCACGAAAGTGTGAACCAACCTAAGGCACGCTTTTGGACACAGTGCCCGGAGCAGAGCGGTGCTGTGTAGCTCTCTGAGTGAGTCATGGAGGATGGTGGGCTGGTGGGGTCTGGTCACAGGGTCAGCAGTGGTATTGGTATGTACCTGTTCAATTCCTTACACCCTTCAGCCTTCTGGAGTCCTGTGTTCCTGGCCACAGTGACATGCGCACCAGATGGGCCCCGGACTTAAAATAACCATCTGTTCCATGTCTCACTTTCCAGACCAGCAAAATGAAAATGGTAATTCAATTTGAGATCTATTGCTGCAAGTTAATTGGTACAGATGAGGTATTTATTATTACTGTTACTACCATAGCAAGTGCAGTATCCAAATCTAAATGCATTTCTTCAGGATTTAGAGTACTCTGGATATAGAAGGGTTTGCAGAAGTCATGCTTGAGTGAAATAACAACTTAAAGTTACTGTTATTTAATGTGGTACTGTATTCTGCCTTATAAAACAGTCCAAGAAAATCCTAGTATCTGTCAAACAAATGCAATTTTCAAATTCTAGGCTAAATATAGTTGGGGCTTGGCCACGTGAGATGCTGCTGGCCAGCATTTTGAAGCCTGAACCACCAGGCTCCTATCAGCTGGGACTGACTACCTTGGTTCTTTTTCAAAACTACCTTGGTTCTCTTTCAAAACCATTTCAGCAATTGCCCCTACAACTCTTATGAAAAAGAGTCAAATTTTATCTTTACCTTAGGTCCAAGATTTGCTGATCAAGCGTTGAACCCAGGGGTTTTATATACAGGTCACCAAATTTGATCAATAGCTGGTCTTTAAGGGAAGTGCTCAAAACATGCACAACACAGTAATCAAGACCAGATGTTTGTCTAAAAGACAAGCTCCAGCTCAAGCAGGAATTAATTAAGTAAAGTCTTACAAGCTGTGTTATAAGGAAAACAGATAAAAAGAACACTACAATCCTCCCTGCTTTTTTTTTTTTTTTTTTTTTTTAAAACCGAAAAGAAAAACATAAACAATTTAAAAGAACTGACCACATTTTGGCTACAAATAGTACACTGAAATAAAACTTGCTTTTGGGTGCTCCGGTTAAAGATTTACTGGAGCAGCCAGTAAAACATGTGCAAGTAAGCTCAGTTTAGGCAGCGCTGGAAAAACGCCAAACCTCTACACTGCATTCACTGTGCAACAGCTCCAAACCAATCTCTCCCAGTTCAAAGGGAAGGCAAAGCCAGGAAATCCTTTGTTTTGGGATTCAGAGGACCACTCACTCTTGAAGATGCCCCTCAGAGGAGAGAAGTTTTTCCAGAGTGATTGTCCCCATATAATACTGCATGCTTAGGGTGTTGACTCCACCACTGCACTTCCTTCAGCAAGTGAACTTAAATGAATAAATACATATAAGAGCTAGACAGGTAAAATGTTCTGCAGCATTCCTACCGGAGAAAAAGGACTGCTTTGGAGCCATACTCTGCACTTTTAGATGTGCTTTGAGGGTGCTGTCCGTGAAGAGCCATACGTTGGAAATATAGTCAGTACAGGGAGTCACAGTCATCTGATGCAGCTGTATCATATCAGGTATATCTCATGCAAGGGATACATCTTAGATTTGTGAATTGCATTATATACTTTTGTCTTTTAATTCTGCATTTTGGGAAGAACAGAAAATTGTTTAAATCACACGCTCGGTACACAAGATTGAAGTCTGATACAGTTCACTTTGTATGCTGTGATTTACACCCACATCCCATACGTGTGGGTATACTTTGTGTACATCTGCATTTAATATATTTTTCATGTATATTTTTGCCTGTATGTCTCACGAATACAGGTGACCTGTATCTTTTCTTAAAGAAGACAGACTGATCATGTTTCTAATTTTTTGATTGCAAATTCTCTGCTTGATGTAAAAGGAAGAAAGAAACATGAAACCACAGCCAAAGAAGAGAAGAGACTTGACTCCTGCCAAACTGCACTCCCTGAGAGGTTTTAGATTGCTCTGTTTCTAACAGGCACTAATATGAAGTGAGTTTATCAGCAGATACAAGGCAACTGCAAATGGAAAAGTCAGCATAGGAGGGGTTCTTCCCATTCATATCAACTGAGAGAGTTTTAATTTAACAAATATATTTTAAGGCGTGACAGGAAAATATGAGTGAAAAACTTGCAGAAGTTTATCAAAACCCAAACATCTCAAAGTTAACTTCCACTCTTCGTTGATGTTGTACATTTCCCTTTCCCAGGATTTGTATAACTTGAGTAACTTATTCAACCCCATATCCTATACAGACCAGGATCAAACACCAAAAGAGGGTTTAATCCATGCTAAGAATTAAATCCACGCTAAGAATTAAATCCACCTTTCTTTTTCTCGTATCTGAATCTGCTCTGTTTGCAGTGAAGCTACCACCCCAAACCAACAGATTAATCTTCAGCCTGAGCCACAAAGTTGCCGAGCAGCAGATTTCAAAGCAATTCAATTCAACATCTCTGATACTTCTGATAGTGAACAAGCAAACCCATGGATGCAAACCTTGTTTTCTCTGAACACTTCAGGGAGGAGAGAGAGTGAGGGAGACTGTGGAATTAACAGATCTGTTTGGTTTCCATTTCTGTTGATCTGATAACACTTTGGCTGTTTGGCAAAAGCTTTTTTAACTTATGACTGAATATCATAATTTCATAAGAAGTTTGAGGCAAGGATGCTCCAGGCAGATAATTGAAGCTTTGGATTATCTTTGCGCATACAAGGTGTTACCTTGTGCATACAGGTGCCCAAGGTAACCCTTCAGTCCCTGATATTGGTCTGAGTTTTCTGCTGGAAGTCTTACTACAGATGCCTTAAGTGTCTGGCAGGGTATGGAGGGAAGCTGAAGGCATTGTGTTTCCTAGCTGTACTTCTTTTTTCCATAGGAAAATTAATCTCTGGTACAGCATCTGCTTCTTAACAAGACAATGTCTTGTTTTTCTGCCAATATGTCATGAATCTTAAAAGACATTTTAATCACAGGAATAGTTTTTCTGCTGCTAGTGACTCATCACTTAGTGTTCAGAACCAAGCGCCTTGGTTCAAATAAAACACAGTGAAGGCATTCTGATAAGATAAATTTTGTACATACTTGATTATGAGGGGTACAATCAAATCATATTACATATTATATAAAATTTCAACCAATGGTTAACTTTAGTGCAGAATAAAAGCACAAATATCAATTGAATTGTTAAAAGTAATGAAAATAAGAGAGGGAAAACACCAAAATGGTCTCAGAGACCAGCACCCTCCACTCCAGAATTGGCTCCCTGGAGCAAGACATCTCAGAGCAGGGTGAGGGCCAGCAAGCTCTGCTGCAGGAGCTGTTTGTCTGGTTCAGTCTGCAGAGGGTGTGTGAGACAAGCAAACCGTGGTTTTTAGGGTTGGCTGCCTACATGTGCACCAACTGGCCAGCACATCTGCCAAGGCCATCTACGTGAACTGAATGCACACTCAACTGCCTGGAGACGTGAACAGGGAAGGGGCCCCGTGGCTGCAGCTAGCAGGGCACCCGAGCCACTGTGTAGTCTACTTTCATGGTTTCCATATAGAGGGGTCTCTCAGAGGGTGGGTAAGGCTGAAGCTACGTTGTGCCAAGTCAAAGGCGAGGGGAAATAAATGTGGTGTGGGGGTGGCTTAGGTGGGCAAGCTTGGGGAAGAAAGAATCACAGAATCACAGAATCACAGAATCACAGTGTGTTAGGGGTTGAAAGGGACCTTGGAGATCTTCAAGTTCAACCCCCCTGCCAGGGCAGGATCATATGAGCTACCCTCCAACCTAATCTACCCTCCAACCTAATCTACCCTAACACAGGTCACTCAGGAACGCATCCAGGCGAGTTTTGAAAATCTCCGGAGAAAGAGACTCCACAACCTCTCCGGGCAGCCTGTTCCAGTGCTCTGTGACCCTTACTGTAAAGAAGAGTTGCTCCTCATGTTAAGGTGGAACCTCCTGTGCTCCAGCTTATATCCATTCCCCCTAGTCCTATCACAAGGCATGGGTGAGAAGAGGCTGTCCCTTTCCTCTTGACACTTAGCCCTCATCTATTTATAAACATTTATCAAATCCCCTCTCAGTCTTCTCTTTTCCAGCCTAAAGAGCCCCAGGGCTCTCAGCCTCTCCTCATAAGGCATGTGCTCCAGTCCCTTCAGCATCCCTGTAGCCCTCCGTTGGACTCTCTCAAGCAGATCCCTGTCTCTCTTGAACTGGGGAGCCCAGAACTGGACACAATATTCCAGGTGAGGTCTCACCAGCGCAGAGTAGAGGGGGAGGAGAACCTCCCT
>JANVCC010000036.1:888263-925172 GCA_025345505.1 Todiramphus chloris collaris
TGGGGCGTCGCCCGCGGGCCCTGGACGGGCGGCGGCTCCGCGGGACTCCGCGCACTGCGGTGCGGTGCGGAGCGGAGCGGAGCGGGGAGGGAGGGGCGGCGGGGCGGCCCGTGGCAGAGCATCCCTGGCGCGGGGCCGCGGGTCCCCCACGAGCCGAGCCCGGCGGGGACGGGCAGCGCTGCCCACCGTCCGCGGCGTGCGGCAGCCGGCGCTGCGAGCCCGGGCGGCTCCGCGCTGGCCGAGCTGGGCTCTCGCGGCGTGCGGAGCGCCTTTCCCTGCCTGCCGTTTTGTCTCAGTAGCGCGTTTTACCGGGGAAGGCGTAGTTATTTTTTTTTCTCTGTGCTCGCATCCTTTATGTCAGGCGTTAAATGACAAAAAGGAGATTGAGCAAGATGACAGCCAAGATGGTGTTTTTGGTAGGTGAAGATGAGCTGTCTCTCCTCAGAGATCTCACGCCTTTTGTACGTCAGAAAGACAGCAGGACTGATGGAGGGTGGTGTTGCTCTGCTGCCCCGGAGCCGGTCGGAATAAACGCATCAGTGCCAGGTTCAGGGGCAGGATGTAGATTTAGTTAGCATTTAGTACCATTTCCAAGCTCCTAATGAGCAAAATGTGCCCTGAGGACGTGCACACTGGCATTAGGTAACACACATACTCTATTCTGTCATCTTCTGGTTAGTGGCCCTCTGCTAATTCAAGGGGTTTTGTTTTGATGGAAGCTTTCTTTTGCCAGATTAAAAACCCGCAGTTGATGAATGATAAATATATAGAGAAATCAGAGGACTGTAACACCAAAAAATGCAAACTGGTTTGATTCATGTGACCACACTGAGCATAGAAGTAACAGGAATTTATGAAAATGACATTGTAGCATCATTAATGGTGAAATGAATTCAGAAATGCATCGATATCAAATATCAATTTCAAAATAATTGGAAGAAGTGATGGTATCTCTATACTATGAATGATACACTGTGTAGACCCACGCTTTCGCAAACATTTAGTCGAGTCTTCAGTGAATTACTGAGTTGCATATTTGTGCTAAGTAGATGCAGTCTTTCAATTTGTCACAGGAAAGCTTTTCTTGAAGTGATTATTCTCAGAAATTGCCCTTGAACTTCCTCTGGTCTGCCCTCCATTTTTGGAGACAGGAACATGTAATGGGAAATAAACACTTGGGACCAACTGCCCTAATATTGCAATATCGCATCCTGTAGTTCATTACAAGGGATACAATCATCATAAAAAAGAACTCAAACTCAGGGGTGTATGGAGGTGTCTCATTGAAGTGTAGTAATGATATTACAATATTTTCCACATTATTCTGCATCTATTTGCTATGTAAAAGACTGTGAGCCTTTGCTGTGGTGCTGTATGATGTGTATGACAACCTAAATTCCATATGTATCTTTTCTCCTATTTACCTAGCTTGGTTGAGCTTAGTCAGTAACCTTTCTCATCTTGACAATCTAAATAATTTTGTTCAAAATGGTGCTCCTTGCTCTCTTGTTGCATAACTTTTCTCCCCTCTCTAAATCATTATTATTTGCCGTATTTTACAACTTCTGGCAAGCAGTGTTTATGCATTTCTGCAGTTATTAATCTTCTCTGGGGTTATTTTTTTTTAGCATTCCTAAGTTATTGCATCTCATAGTTTGATGTCCTGCTGTGATTGAGTATCCTTCTGAGCGAGGCCGGGTTTTGCATTGAGAGGTGCCAGGTGGCATTTGCACGCGGCAGGTTAATGCTGGGGTGCACACACCTATTCTGTTTACTGACCAGAATGCCTTCTGTTTAACAGTGGAGTTTGGTCCTCATTATTTGGTGCCACAGAAATCCGTAAACTTATTTTTTAAATCTTTCTTTATAAGGATTATTTCAAGGAAGAGCGTGGTCAGTGCCATTCTGAAGTAGGGAAATCTGAGAACAGCAGCGACAAAAAGGAAGTACACAACTTGCTATCTGTTGGCAGCACAGGTGGAACAATGTGTTTGCTAGTAATACCCAGTCTCCTTCTTTCCTATTGACGTTTCCAATGGGTGAAAAACAAACGCTGGTGTTATCTTTTCCAGGGCTGGTCTGATCTCTTTTATTGTAAAAATAAAAAGGCTATTTCCAGGTACAATTTCTTCTCCTACTTACTGTGTCAGCTATCAGGATGTGAACATCATGGGTGATTTCTGGCTTTGTTTTACAGGCAAAATGCAAAAAATGGAGGTAGTTATGATGTCTCTATACATCCTAAGGAGAAAAAACAGCTTAGGAAAGATGGAAAAAGAGGGCTTTTTAGGAGTTACCTAAGAGTGATCATTATTAAGGATTGCAATTCTGTAATCAGTAGTATATACTTTTAAGCCAGCCTTTGGTTCTATCTCTGCTGTGTTTTCTGTTGGCATATATTGTTCATTTTAAAGATCCACTTAAATGAATGAAAAAGTCCACGGAAGAAGGGACCCACAGCCAAAGGAAAACCTGTCCAACACTTGATACTTAGAAGAAATTCCTTGTCTTCCTACAGATTTTCTGTTTGATCTTGAACAAGGCATTTCTTTTCTCTCACAGGACAGTGGAGAGGCTCTTGTGTTGCTGATGGTGTTTAACGCAGCACAACATGTAAATGTGATCGATCAACAAGGATACCAGAACGTGGCATCCTGAGGATGCCTTTTTTCAGCTCTGCAGATAATCCATACCCCAGTATATGCTTTGCTTTGCATTCATGGTACATATGCTGGTGATGAGAACTACAGTTCTTTACACAACACAACATCTGGGAGACTGAACTGGATGAAGACACCATCTTGTAAATGCCACATCTGTTCCTGTAACATGCATGATACATAAGTAACTGAAGATAAGAATGTTTTTATTTTAGAAAAGCTCATTAACCTTACATGGATTTTCAAGTAATCACTTAAATTCTAAAGATGGAAGAAACCTACCTTCCAGTTCCACAAAGTTACCGGTTGCAATGAGCAGAAATAGAAGATGGTTGCTTCATTATTTTATAACTAAATTTTATCCCTCTAAAAGCAAGGTGGAGTCTCTTCCTGCAGGAGACATGACAGACAGAGAAGGCTCTCTGGTCTTTTCTAGTTCCCATACTTGATGAACCACTGGAGCGTCAGAGCACCATACACAATCCCACTGATATCTGTAACCCTTCCTCTCCCTGTAGGTAGGAATTGGCTGATTTAAAGGTTGGGTTTTTTTTAAAGTAAAAATCAACATATGGTCATTCTATAATTAGTCATGATTTTTATATGGAAACAATTCTATGGTTATGATCTAAAAATATGATGGTACCCAGAAGCAGCTTATAAATTCATCAGGCGTTGTAAAGAAATCTACTTCCTTCCAAGGACTCAGTTTCATGTTTTGAGTGCTTATGAATATACCACTAATGTTATTTTAGACACAATCAGAAATGACTTGTTCTATAACTTTATTCTGTATCAGTGCAAGAAGCATTAATGTTTTGTCTTTAATTGTCAGTGAAACATCTTCCATGATATCTGAATCTAGGAGAGTACGTCCCTTTATATCTTCTCTAAATATCGGTGCACTCATATGAATAATTTTGCAATATACATGATGGTTATTTTCTTATAAAGGGCACGACTGAACTCCCATTACAGTGAATTGATGTCTTGCAGTTTATTTGCATAGGAGTTGTCAATCCCTGGGTAAAGAAGCCAGCTGTAATGTAAAGTACAGAGTGGCACAGGCATTACCACTGTTTGGAAAGGCTCATCCAATTACGACGTGGAGTTTCTGATCACTGAATCATTATCCTAAAGGTTCAGGCCTAGTCTAATATTGGGACAACATAATGATAATGATTACTAGTCTCTATATGAGATCAAACCAGTTGCTAGGAACACAACATGAAATAACCCTACATTGGCCCTGGAGAACACCAGCAATTTAATTATACAGGGATTTTTAGGGATACTGTGCTACCGTATGACGAAAGATGGCAAACTGGGCTGGGAATAGCAGAGGTTTGGCCACGTCATTGCTTGCCCAGAGCCAGCCCTGAGCATAGTGCCACCCTGCTAGAGCCAGAGACAGCCTCTTGCAGGACCCAGGTCTCCAAATCCTTAAACAGGTTATTTGCTTTGATCCGTCAAGTGATCATGCCACGTTCTGGATAGAAAGGGCTAGAAAGGTGACTAAACTGGAGCAGTTCAGTGCTTCATTGTGAGTTCCTCAGAAGTTTTTTTTGGGAAACAGGCAGAAAAGTTGGGGGGTTCTAGAAGACCAAATCCTTTTCTAAATATCTCGCTTCCATTTTCTACCTATATGAGTTTCTTTCATATGTCTACTGTCTCTCTATCTACAGCGGGACCTGTACCTAATACCAGTTTCATCATACACAAAAAAAATCAGTATCAATGCTTCACTGTATGTTCCTATCGTACGTCTGTGCTGTGCTGATCCTAATGTAACCTTTCTAGCTTTTCTGAACCTCCTAGTTCAAAACCAAGAAGAAATTTGTACCACAAAACATGACCTCTGAGTATACATCTCCCCTATGTTCATTGTTAGAAAGTACACATTGGTCTTGCTTTTCAAGTATAAAAATAAAAATAACCCTTATTTGTTTGTCAAATAATGGAACATTTATAATTTATTTTTATTTTTCTTAGTTCTGAACTTTCAACAGCCCAAATGTATTTTTCTTAGCAGTTTCTGGACATCAGAGAAGTCTCCTGTCTGGCATTAAATTAAGTATATAGGTGGGAGCACTCCATTGCCTGGGCACTGTGGGGCAATCACCCTCCTTCTACTGAGCATCTGCTTGTGTTGCATAAACACTGCTCTTAATCATAATGGTCCCAATCCTATTTATTTGGTCCAGTATCAATTTAACATGGGATTTATTCCACCTGTTTCTTACTTTCATGTTTAGCTTCTGGAGACTGTATAAAGGGAAGAATTTTTTCCACGTTTACCAATCAGTTTCACAACTATTTTGCAGAACACAAATATCCACCACTGTGGATATAAATATAGTTTAAAATAGGTCATGCATCAGGATTTTATTCCTAAACATCAGTTGCCATGATTTGCAAAAGTGAGAACAATTTCTCAAATCTGATTTTTATTTTTTTTTGTTCTATAAAAAATCAAAGAACTCCATTGGATTATTTCCCATTCATCACATCATAAATGCACATCGCCATGCAGCGTCATTCTTAGCTTGTACACACTATCAAAAGCTAGAAATTCACGTTGTCTGCATCACAGTATTCTTATCTCTACAGGACTGCAGAGACATTACAGTTTCCTAGGTGTATAGCCTGTGCTTTAGATGGCATGACCTGATGGGCCTTTGTAGCTGTTAGTTCACAGTTCTGTAGTTCAGGTTGTTCCAACATTTCTTCAGAGATCCAAGAAAACATGAGTGTGACCTCTCTGATATCTAACATTAAATCAGCAAAGGACTGATTCCATCTCAGGAAAAACATATCTGTATCAACAGTAGAAAATGACAACAGCATTATGGTATTAGCAGAAACTACAGCCTAGCTGCTCTAGAAAACCCTTCCAGCGGTGTGTAAGGATTATAACCAAAAAGTACTTATGGAATACAGTGAACTATAGAGGAGTTATATCACAGCAACATATCTATGTTGACTACATAGATCAATCATGATTTTATGCAGGCTTTTTCTCTTTGAAAACATATTTTGAATCCTGATGTTGACAGGCACGGGTGACAAAGCTGCCCCAAGTAAAACAGAAGTATATATGTCAAAGATAAAAACTACAGCAGTGGAGTCTTTGAAGCTCACTGTGAAACATCTGTGCTTCACAAATATTTTAAAAGTAGCACATGGTTATCCTGACTCTGCATAGCTCTCACCTGTTGGGCATCTGACAGCATGCTGTGCTGTTTCACAGGGGGTATTCGAGCCCGTGGTAAACTGTGATGCTCTGTATTGACACTAAATGGAAAAAAAATGCATGAGATTTGTGCTCCTCCATCCCTTACTCTGCTTGTTCATTCTTCCCAGTAAGCTTGAGAGGAACCCATGGTCCCTCATTCTGCTTCCTTCAGTGTCCCTGATGCAGTGTAACATTCAACAGCGTATCGCCTCTGCAATTAGACTGGACATCTCCTTTTTACTGGGTGACACCTGATCTGCTTTTGTACGCTCAAAACAGAAGTGGGTAGAAGCTGTTGGTTAGTTAGAATTGCTTTTTGAACTGATGAAAGCTTTCATACAGTAATCATAACAAAGACAATCCAATGGATATAATCTGTGAAAAGTAAACAGCATGTGCACACTCAAATCTCAAACCACACTAAGAAGAAGCACAGACAGCATATGGCCCTGTTTACATACACAAAATTAACAGTATGAAATCCAATTAGAAAGGTAGAGATTGTAATCATCACATTAGAGAGCAATTTCCAGACTATGTGAACTCAAGACTTCAGCATTTCCTTCCCAGATCAAATTTCCTTCCCAAGGTCTAATACCTTCTCTTCCTAATAAATAAAAGGAACCAGCTGCAATATTGAAAACTGTACCATGTTGAAAAGTGTCTCCTGGCACATCTTCCCTTTACGCCTAAGCACTTAGGTAATTCACAAAGAAATCAGAAGTGTCTGGAACACACAAATCATATTCTGCAGTGATTTCCTACCCATTGGCACCTGGATTCAACCTTGCAAACCTGTTTACAGAAAGCATTACAGACGTGGTCTTGCTGATACCAGGAAACCAATTCTTAGTGGTGTTCCTTGATGGGAATCGTGCAATGCTGTATGGAGAGGTACTGGTACCAGGCATCCTGCACAACAGAACTGCTGAACCTCACCCAGGGAAACTCTTATGTACTCTTACTAGTTACTTTTCCAACAATATTTAATTAAGCTAACCCTGGGATTACATTTCTGTCTTTTCCAGCAAGGCGATTAAACTCTAATTTAAACTCTTAAATGGAGTTTTAAAAAGCTCTAATCCTCTCAAAGAAATTTTTCAGACCAGTTAATGACTGCTAGCTGAAATGTTACATTTTTAATGAGTTTATCCAAAGAAACTTAGAGAAGGCATCTGATGCCTCAGTACAGAAATATTGTGCTTCAGCTGAATTTGTTTTTACAGTTTAATACATTTGCCACTTTGAAATAACATGCTTTCACCATTTTACAGTAGTTTTGGTAACAAATTGTATTAGTCAAACATATGTAGAACTACTGTTCTCTTTGAGCACCAAGTACACAAAAACATTAGCTCTTTTGGACTTTTTTTGCCAAAACATCTCTCACACTCATCACATATGATAGAATTTTGATAATATAAGCATATTTTGTAACTGCTGTAACTGTGAAACATCAGATGCTGACTAACTTCCAAAAATAATCTCTGGATTTAAAGAGCAGTTGAATTCTACCGTGGCGTTTGGAATGGCTTGACAACAATGGCATGCTATGAAAACAGGGTCAACAAGCAAGAGCAGTAGTAAGGAAAAAAATGAGAACATATTTTTCTTGCAATAGGATGTTAAAGTATTTCAAGTCAAGGCTTATCATGCCTTTTGGTAGTCATAGAATTCCAGATTTTCAAATTTGTAATTGTACTAATCTCTTCCCATTTTGTGGGTTGCTGATTTGTGGGTTTTTTTTTGATAAATAAAAAAATAATGGTTATTATTTTAATAATAAAACTCTAAGTAAATGCAACATTTTTTACTTTGAGTGAAAGAAAAATAAAGTTCATGCTTCCAGCTCATATGAAGAGCAACAGAACCTACATGGATTTTGGTAGCTTATGACAAGTAAGGACCTGGTCAGAGGAAATCAGAGTTTGGGTTGATACATAACCCAGGTGTAGGTGCTAGTTGGCTGCTTTCCGTGTCAACTGTAACTTTGAAGTTTGTGAATGCAAAAATTCCGATGTAACACTGCACTAGAATTGGTTCTGGACAGGAAAAAAAGAGCAAGCAAAGACAGAAGGTCCTTCATAACACGACAATTGCTAGGACAATGACTATTGTGCCCATACAAATGACACTTTCTTCTTACTGTTGTAACTGTTCTTGTTACTTGTTACTTAATCAGTTGGGATTATCTACCAAGAAAACACATTCAAGCTTTAAACCTTGAAGAGTTTGTGAAATACTAAATCCGTATGTTTTTTGTGACCGTGTTTTGAACGCCTGCAGGTGCCCTGTGCAGTGGTCTGCTTTACAGATGATCTTTTGAGCTATAAGTAGCATATCCTAACTGCAAGAATTATTTTCATTGTAAGTACTGCCATTTGTAGCCAAACATTTTGAAGTAAGAGCAGCATACTTAAAAGCTCCTCAGGTAACCAGAAAGTACCAAAAAGCCATCCAAGATGATGAGGGTAAGCTTGCAGCCATCAGCAAAGCTGGGATAAGATAGAGTACCTCAAGGCATAACATTTGTTTCTTGTTTGTCAGCATTAGACTACTTTCTGTGACTCTACCACTTTTCCTCCGCCTTTAGCCAAGAGAACAAGCAGATGCTGCTGTTTCTAAGCAAGTTAAATAAAACAGGTTCATCTCTATGGAAAATGATAAGTTCCCAATGTTTTTTCTTATCTGTGTCTCAAGCTTCTCTTTGCTGCTGCACCCATGAGGTTCCCAAGTGTACTGTACTCCTTCTTGCTATTCCTTTGCTACTGCTGCACAGGCAGCCCCAGCGCTTCCCACATCCCCTCTGCTGAGCCAAGACATCTTGCTGCTTTGTTCTCATTAATAAAGTGTACATGTGACTCTCAGCATGCAGGCTTTTTAAGGACTTTATCAGCTAC
Organism: Todiramphus chloris collaris; assembly: GCA_025345505.1. Taxonomy (NCBI): domain Eukaryota; kingdom Metazoa; phylum Chordata; class Aves; order Coraciiformes; family Alcedinidae; genus Todiramphus; species Todiramphus chloris. The sequence goes on from JANVCC010000036.1 coordinate 897,059, forward strand.
ATGGAGGTACTCATAATGCTTTATTGTTAACAGTGGGTGAAGCCACAAGAAGCTCACTTCTCCTGGATGGTTGGAACCTTGCTCAACAGCAGTTGAGCAGAGCAGCAGGAGCCATGTCTCTGCCCTTCCGAAAAGAGCTGGAGAAATACAAGAATATCAATGAAGACGAAATCCTCAGCAAACTCTCAGAGGATGAACTGAAACAGCTAGAGCATGTTCTCGATGACCTTGATCCTGAGGTTAGTGGCGGGGTCCAGGGGGATCATATTTTGAAAGCTGCCTAATATAAATGCCACGTACTGCAGCGTTTTGTATTTGTATTCTGTTACAGCAGAGGCAGTGCACCCGAGAGTACGACCATCTCAGCTAGGGATATCTTGGTTTTATTCCTGCTGTGATGTGCTACTCGTGTTTGTACAAGTCACTGTGAGCTTTTTCTATCCCTTGTCTGCTTAGACATGAGCTTGTCTGCAGTCTAAATCTTTAATCGTGTTTGTACACTGCAGCGCGATGAGAACCTTTGGATGGTGGCTATTTCTGAGCACAACAATAAACAAACAGACTGTCTGTCTGTGAAAATCACATCTTCTGAGCTTCTAAAATCTGTTGACTGTGTCATTCAGCTCGGATATTTTTAGCTAAAGTGAATATATTTATGCATGATTAAAAAAAAAAAAGATTTGCTACACAACTGTGATTTTCTCGAGAGCATGGGTAGTTTGGTTATTTGAAGACACTCTCACAAAGAATGTAAAGATCTCTGGCCTGGGAACCACTTGGTCCTACAATAACGAGGTTACAGTCTCAAGTGTGCTGGATGGGAATTCCAACTGTGTCTACTCCCAAACCTTTTGGACTGATGCAGCAGTTTAAAAACTGTCAGGCAAACTGGCAGATAAAATTCACAAGTTTTCCTGGAAATTCAGGCTCGGCTTTACTGTTCTCTCCCTCTAGTTGCTACTTCCCTCACTACTACCATTTCTGGTATTATCAAGTATCTGGCATCTCAAACAGAGGCACAGAACGTAAAAAAACCCAACAGAACAAACCAAGCTCTGGTGCATTTGTAGTCAGGCTACGTATGTGCAGTAAATTTGCAGCATTCTGGGCACATTTGTGCACGCACAGACAAAATATCTAGTGACTTGAATTCACTGGATGTGCTTAGATATTCACCACGGATCAGCTTTACTGAGCATGTTCTGGCCAATGATGAAAAGTCCACGTACCTGTATTCCTTTCTGGGATTTCCTGGACCGAAATGTGGGAAGCTTTATGAATCTCCCTGTATTGTGCAGACCCAATCACATGGTCACATGGCTACATGTTTAACGTGGGGCTTTATATGCTTGCTTCCTGCATGCTCTAAAGAGCTAAGTCCAAGTCATTCACCAGTTACTTTCTGTGTATTTTCATTTTTGAGTCCAAGAGACATCTGCATTAGAATGAAAGGGTTTTTCTGAAAAACTGAGAGAGAAAAATGGGGAGGAAAAAGAGTAAATTAAGAGATGATGTATAGGAAACTTATCCTGGTCTTTTTACCTGGACTGCAAACTCTGTGGTTATAATATGTGTAAGACAAAGGACTCTGATCTTGCTCAGTTCTTTGGTGCTGTGATTGTAAGCATGGTTAATAAAAATATAAAGAGGTGTTACAATCAAGAATCTTGAAAGATACACTTACATTTAGGTAATGTGTGTTATTGCTGTCACTGAAGAGCATTATGTGATGTAACATGCAAAGAATGATTTCAACTTAAAAGCCAACAACATTGAAATGAAATCTGGAACATTATATGAAATTGCCTCACCTCCTTTACTTGCCCCCCTCTCTTTCACAGAATGCCTTGCTTCCAGCAGGATTTCGGCAAAAGGACCAGACCACCAAGCCTGCCACGGGCCCTTTTGACAGAGAACGTCTGCTCTTGTACTTGGAGAAGCAAGCACTTGAGCACAAAGACAGAGAAGACTTTGTACCATTTACAGGGGAAAAGAAAGGTAAGGTTGATTTTTGTGCTGGTACTGAGCTGAGGGCTGCCGGGGCACGGGCATCCCCTGCTGCCTCGCCTTTTTGCAGAATACACTGGGACAGAAGTGGTGGAGACTGTCAGTGTGCAGGGTGAAGCTCAGGATCCCACCTAGAGCTGTTGTAGCAGGAGATGGAGTGGGGGTTTTATCTGCCTTGCTGCTCTGGAGTTATTAAGGGCAGGTTTAATCAGGGCTGCTGGGTGGGTATGGGAACGCACGAACGCCAGTCCAGCAAAGGGCTCAATCAGCAGCTCCCAGATCAGCAAATGCCTCTATTTTCAGTCAAGGATGAACAAAGGTGGCCTCACTAACCTCACTGGGACAATTCCCATGTTAAGCATTAGGCCCATGCAGTGGTATTGCAGCGGGGGAGGTATTTAGAAGGAAATATATAAATGCCTTTCTAAGTGAGTATTGCATACAATTGCTGTAAGTGATAGCTCAGGGAATACACTTACAAAAAATAAATATTTTTCCACTTGTTTACTAGCACATCTGGCAATGCTATTCATGCAGACAGTCCCTCTGCTTCCCTTTCTCCTACAGATACAGGAAAAAAAAAAGAAAAACAGGAAAACCTAATTCTAAACATTCAAGCATTGGTAGAATCAGCTTAGGGCAGGAACAGCCATATTTATAAGCAAACAATTTTCCTTTAGCACCATTATCTCCTTTTCCTCACTTATATACAGTTATTAACAAAATATAAAATGTTATTTACAGGCCAAGAGTTGTTACTGTCATTACGTGGTGTACTCAGTCTTTGAAACAATGGTTTTAGACAAATGAGACATTTTTTGGTTAGATCTGATTGATGTGTTATTTTAGTCTGTAGCATATTCTTTAACCTACTTTTCTCCTGTCGTAACTTGTGCTTACTGCTATTCACAGGGTTAATTCTGAACCCACTGAAATGCAGTGACACTGCAGCAAGCCTGCTGGTAGCAGGAGCCATCAAGCACATGCTGTATAAAAAGGAAAATGGTTTATTGTAGGATGCATTTATTACCAAATGCTTCCAGTCTCCTACACGCCGCTTGCAGGTCTCTGCATATTTACACAAACACCTTCATTCAGGTCTCATCTTGCTGATATTTAGTGACTTAATGCTAAGGGCTACATTTTGCACTGTAGTCATGTCTGAAATCCCCAAACACGCCTGAAACAGAAGTACATAAAAAACCCAGCAGCATGTGGAATCACATATACCCATAGGACTGCACTTGATCTGTATTGTACCAAACAGTGTTCTGTACATACTGGCCTGTTTATTCTATTTCAGTTTGCTTTTGATGAGGCTAAAGCAATGTTATTCCTGTGTTTGCTTCCAGATGCCCTAAAAGTGCTTATTCGTGTTGCATATTAATTCCTGGTGTCTCTGGTGTGGAAGTACCACGGCTTTGCAAACACAAAAACCCACACATTTCATTTTTCCCTCAGCACAGAATGAATTCAGCCATGCTAGCATTTAAGCTATTCTTAATTTGGGCTTTGATTCACTGTGATCATTTACTTAAAAAAAAAAAAATTAAGAAATATTACAATTATGAGGTTATGACAGCGTTTTAGGATAAAGGAATTAGTCCTTTAATTTCTCCTGTTCCTTGTACAACCCCAGTTCCTGACAAAATCCTCAGTATCACCTTTAGCAGATTTAAGTCAACTGAAAACAACCACAAGTTCTGTGATTTCTGCAGTCATTTTACAACTATAAACATAAAGAATTCTCCAAAATTTGCTTTGAAGTCAAAGCCCAAATACCATGAAAACACTCTTTGTTTGTGAATATTGGAAATAACTGAATTGATCTGAGATTTGATGAGGTTCTGTACCTTGAGAGCTGAGAACGAGATGGGCTGCACCGTGCCATTTGTGTGCCGCTTTAAGGAAGCTGTCTTTGAGAAGGAATCTGTTTGCTTTGAGCTTGGCACAGCCCATGTTGGTACTTGAGTATCTCCTGCTGTCCCCATCTTGCTTGGCAGGAGTTATCCTACAGAAGGACCACCAGACTTCAAGTACTGGGCTTTGCTGCCTTATTTTCTTGCTCTGCACTGCAAAGACTTCATGCAGAAATCTCCATCTGCCAAGCGTACTGAAATCTCCCCATGAATCCTGCTAATTGGGGGAATCTGGTGAAACGTGATGACTGGTGCACAAAGGGCTCCAGATCTTAGAATCCATGCTTGTAACTGCAGCAGTTCTTATTTTCATACTCTCAGTTGAAAAAAACCAATAATAGAATGACTGTTTTAAAATAATAATTTATTTATAAGAAGATATTTCCTGTGCAAGAAAATAAAGCCACTCTGAAAAGATTTCTGAGGGATGATACTACATGCTAGTTTTAAAGTAACTTTAATTACAGAATACTTAGTATTCTTCCAAAGCTGAATAATTGGTTCAGGATAAATAATTTACATTTCTACATTTCAAAAGAAACTAAAGAAGGATAACTCTTGAGAAAAATCTCATTCCTCACCTTCTGCATGTTGATTGTCTCTAAGGTGTATTTACAGATCAGTGAATATTTATATTATTATATTATATTCTGTTATATTATATTATAGGCTATAGCCTATTAAATTATAATAGGCTATAGCCTATTAAATTATTTGTTTACAATATAGCAGCACTGTAATGTAGCTGTACTGTAAATAGCACCAAAATAATTTTACACTGAATCTGCTAGCTAAAACTTAAGTTCTGGGGCAACTCTAAAATGTATCTGGTTGTGTATAATTCGAAATGGGAGGTGGTGATGCCAGTGTAACATTTGGCATTACTTACCACCTAAGAATGTTTGTCAGTAGGATTAGAGTATGTCAAGTGTTGTTTAAGCTTTCATCAGTGTTTTGTACTTTGGTATTTGTCTGCCACTGGGAAAGGGTTTTTGTTTTTTCATTTACAAAGTGGGATGCTTCTACCAAATGTTAAGTCACATTTCTAACAGTTCCTTCATCTGTCACGCAAAGCTGATACTGACTTGAAAATTCATTGATGAGCTGAAAAGAATGTGGCATTTAAAATACCCTCCTTCCAGAATTCTCTGTGATACCATTATTTTTTATTTGTTGTCTTTGTCTCCTTTAGTTGTTAATGCTTTATTACAGAGTTCTCGACCAAAAGCACTAACAAGCAGCTGCTGAAGGACAAAATTCATTTGCCTACATTGGTCTCTATATGCTGAACACAACCATAAGGTTTTGATTGTGCTAGAAAACAAGCCAAAACAAATTCCAGAGCTGACAGGGATATTCTGCGTGGTTAAAACACAGGAAATTTTAGATGTGAGTTCGAGGTGGAGGGCTGATTGTGTGGACATTGCCTTTGTTTTGATGGTAATCATGGTTTCAAGAGGTTGAAAATGTTTGGCAAAATCAATCAGACCTATGGCAGGCATTAGGGTTTTGGCTTTCTGCCATATTTCATCTTGTTCATGAACTAAGTTAATTACTGTACAGAAAGAAGGTTTTAAGCCTCTATGGGATAGCTCTCAAATTTCAGTGAATACCCAAGGTTTACGCTGAACCAGAATGGTCCAGGATGACAGGTGCCCATCCAAACTGGCCACCAAGCAGTTTTTTCTTATCGCTTTACCCCACGTCCCCCGTAATGCAAGTCAGACATTGGAATGTCCCCATGGTGAGTGTCTGCTCCTGTTGTGGTATGCAAATGATCTGGTGCCTTTCAGGAGCTGTTGTGCAACACGGCCATTCCCACAAAGAGGCAGTTTGTTATTAATGAGTCATGGGGGTTTAAGGGGTTAGGGCTGATAATTGTAGCCATAGTGACTGGAAGTTCATAAGTGTTTATTTTATGTACTTTTGGATTAGCTCCTACTGAGGATAGATATTCTAGACATCCTTGTGCAGAACCAGATGAACTACAGAAGTTACTTAGACTGACCCACTGCATTTAACATACGCAGCTGGAACAGCTGGTTATCATGCTTTCCTCACTGTGTGAAGCCTTTTCTGTATCATTTTCAAGTTCTTGGAAGGTCCAGGAATAAATAAAAAAGATGGAGAAAAAGAAAATGGGCAGTGCAAACACAAAATATTAAAGAGCAATGTCAGTGCTGCTTGTTTTCTCTTACTTAAGGCAGTGTGCACATCTGATCTCAGTTAAGATCCAAATACTACTGTAATACAAACAGAAACTATTAATAACATTCCTGTTTCTGCTTTGCTGCAGTGGTTCTCTTAACAACACGACACTAATGAAACATAATTGAAACAGTTCTGTTGTTGTGAAGTATCATTAGATAGGAAAATTTGGCCATGCCATTTTTAATTGCTCTGAGGATTGCTGTTTCAACCCTTCACCACTATTCTTGTTCTCTACAAGGTCTTCCACTCCTTGCCAAGCCATTTCAGTTTGGATCTGACCCAGTTCTAAAAGTCATGGAAAAACTCCAGTGGATTGGGCTATTATTATTTGTGTCTGGAAAGGGAAGGGGAACATGTTTGCATGCGATTAGACGCTAACATTCTTAGCCAACTGATAAAAGAGAAAAGGAAGAAAATAAGGATGATTCAACCAGAGGACTTTGGCCAAATCCCCATCTTCAGTTTCTCTGTCAGAGACTTTGCGTGTTGTGCTGAGCAGAGTATCAATGTGCAGCACTAGCAATAATGACAGTCATTTTCAAAAGGTCAAAGTAGTAGAGTAGATGCTAATGAGTTCCACTTCTTATTTCTCTAACAGACCAGATAAAGAGTCAGGGTTTAGTTTAGAGACACGGCATCTTTCGTGGAAAGACAAAGGCAGTCTTTTCACCCCAGATGCTAAAATTGTTTAAATTATTGCCACCTTCTTCCTGTTCTTCAAGGCTTAAATTTAGAACCAATGTTTGTCTCTTAAAGCACTGAAAGCACTGCAGTTGCTGATGGCAAAGCCTCTAGTCAGTGCCTTGCTGTGTTTTTAAGACCACGTTTTAGTTTCTCATGAGTTTGCCAAACTCGCACAGTTCACACTGAAATTTCCCATGCTGAGATTCTTCCTCGGGCTGAATTTTTGGAAAGTGTCAGCAAAAAGGACTTAGCTGTTTCCAAGAGCAAGATTAGGAGAAAGCACATTGTTTTAGCCATCTAAAATAAATTTTTCCAGCTGTTCTTTTATGAGCTGCAGCATCTCCATGCTTTGAAGAGAGACTTGAAATGTATGCCCTTTGCAGTCCCCAGGGAAATCCATTTGAATTTGGCATCTTCAGAATATTGTGCTTTCTTATACACCCAGTTTGTTATCCTGTTCTCCAAGTACTGTCTGTGTGTGTGCAGAGAGCACGTGTGCCAGCACCGCGGTGCCCGAGAGATGTGGCGTGGCCGGTGGGAGGTTGTGTGGGCTGTGTTGGGTGCCCTTTGCTTATCTCAGGGGCCACTGTCACACCAGAACCAAGGGCAGGGAGACTTCCTCCTGCTCGGACAGTGCTCCCCTCACGTTGTTAGGGCACTTTAAAGGAGAAAAAGAGTAAACAGACAGCAGAGAGGCTAGTGCAGAGAGGTGGTGGGATTGGTTTCAAAGGGCTGTGTGAGTATGTTCAGGGTAAAGGAACTGATGTGGCAGCTCTAGGAAAGGAGCTGTAAAGAGGGCAGTGAAAGAAGAGAGGGGAGAGAGAAAGGAGGTGGTGAGGAGGGTCAAGATTCAAAGATGTGCAAAACCAGGAGACACAGGGGATGGGGAAGGCACAAGGGGCAACGAGGGAAGGAACAGAGAAGGATATGCAGGATGGAAGAGGCCAGAGAGGAATGCAACTAGTCTGGCATCTGACTGTGCCCAAGTTTCAAGATTCTCTGGTGTCCCTGAGAACCTGAAGCCCAGCAGCATGGCTTGACTCTCTTCCTTGACTCTTTTCCTCCTCTGCTGCCATTCCACATCAGATGTAAGTGCTTTCTCCTCTGTTGGTGAAGCAGGTTAATCCAGATGGTAATCCAGAGGACTGCTGTAGTGCTACAGAGATCCTAACTGCTGTGATAACGCATGTGAGGGTCTGATGAACTTCTGGGCTTCCTTCTGTTTTAAAGACCATATGTTGGCTTTTGATTATTTGTGTTTGAGAAAGTATACTTTTCACAATAGTTTTCTAAATGGTATCACTAAGGTGGCAGAATCACAGCACGCTGATCAAAGTCAAAGCTGCTGGTATAGTCTAAGGCCACTCTTTGTGTATGTGCACAATAGATATAATTAATTTGGAAGGCTTAATTTTGCAACCTTCATATTCCATTATCATATTTTTTAAGGCATAGAATACACAGACACTAATCCAAGAGCACCAGTACAGCAGCAATTAACTACTAACTTTCAGCTTCACACTTATTTGTACCTGTCCTGTTTTCTTCTTCATAATACAAATTCATTCCTCTTAAGAACTAATTTAGCTCCATTTTCGTAAAAGATTTGTTGGGAGGAGTTTAAGTAAGTCTCAAAAGAAAAGAATAGTGTAAAATGGAAAAAGTGAATCAGGTGCCTGGGGTTTATGCAAAGCAGATTTCCAAGATTATTGAATTTCACTTCTAAGGTCAGTGTAGCATTCTATAATTGAAAATAAACAGGCACTCACTGTAGTCAGTGATTCATTGAAAAGAAGTGTAACCAGATATTTTCTTGAAAGTACAATAATCTGAAACACATTTTGTAGGAAAAGAAAGTACATTATTGTTTTACAGTTATGTCAGTATAAAATAACTGTCCTTAATAAAACTGATGTTAAATGAAAGGACATTTTTACAGCTAGTATAAATGGGCTCATTTCCCATTGCACTGTGCTTTGTTGAGTTTTGGTTCCTACAAGGTGGGAACGAATACTAAGTATTTATACTAAATAAAAACGGTGGCCATTTATATTTATTCACAAAAGTCTGATGAAATAAGAAGGAAGGCAGAGAGAAGACATGCCAGAAATGATGTTCCAAATGTTGTAAACTGTATGTGAAGATGAAATCCTCAAAATGTTGTTTAGATTGGACATGCTAGTAAAATCCTACTAGCCATGCTATTCAAATTCCTTTTTTTTTCTTTTTTTCCCCTTTCCTTATATAACAATAAACAAATAAACTTACTTCAGGAGAACACACTCATACACTTGAAGTAGTTCCCTGCTCAATTAATACATTTTCCTATAGATGTGCATATATGGCTTTCACATTAGCTATTATTGTACATGGAAGTGAAGGATACGTCGTGCATAATGCATGAAATCAGAACTTTCTAATACCAAGTGGCAAAATCCTGTCTATGGTCTTATGACTGTACCCGGGGTATTTCTTTTTTTCATACAATTTGTTTTCCTTTTATCTCTGCATTTTTGTGTGTCTCTGTAGTCCTTTTTACTGTTTCTCTCTGGTTTTCAGTGGATTTCTTTCTCCAAGCCTCTTTTGTGTAAGACATAAGCCATATCATATTTCAGTTTCAGTATTAGTTTTGCAGTGTGTGAAAAGAAATAGGTCTGTTGTTAGCCAGGACAAATCTCTGTTCATTGCACTCCCAGTCAGAAAGTCCCTGGGTTGTAATAAGCCACCTCAGTTGTTATCCAGGTCACCCCTGACACTTATCCCAGTTTGACAGGAAGAAGGGGAGAATTGCATTGATTTATGCTTAAAATTTCATGTTGAAAAAAAAGCACTTTGGACTCCAGACATTTTGGGTTTCTATGAAGGTGTAAAAATAAAATTATATTTTAATGCTTACTCTCTTTTTTAACTGGAATTGCATTTTGTTTTGAAGTTAGACACAAGGATATATGATTTTTGCACATAAATGTGGTTATCTTTGTGTTATTAACACTGATGTTGCTCAGTATGGTATGTATAAACATAACTTTTGTCCCTGTGCTTTTCATTGGTAATATAGAAAGATGAACTATTACTATTAAGACTTAGCACAGCATATTCTGGAGGGAAAATGTAACATAGCCAACAATTATACCACATGGAATGTTACAGTAAAGTACCTTCTATGTTATATTAAAGTACCTTCTAAATAGTGTGAATATAAAGGGCACCAAGAACAGCAGCCTTTCTTCAGAAATCTCACTTTAAAATAATGTCACTATTCTTCCAAGGCTTCCTCCAAGTAATAAATTTGGATTTAAATAAATAATAAAGGTGGACCATTGAACAAGCAAGCCACATCCATATTTTATTTTGGCAGTGAATTCCATAATGGCACTGTATAGTGAATTTACAATGTATGGATGTGGGACTGGAAGGGACCTCCTTAATCGTAAAACTCTGTCCTTAAAATAACGGAGGAAAACTGATTGACAGCTGTCTGTAAAGAGACACACAGTTTTGCTGTTGGTGGACAGGTAATGGATTCCTCATAACATGCTAAATGGATAAGCTCTTCTGACCTCTATCTTCAATGCTACAGCATCTTTTTACAGTGGGATAATGCAAAAGAATGTTCTTATCTAGACAGCAGAAAAAAATATTGCTAAAACACCGCTGGACACCAGCAAGATCCCCATATATTAAAGATATATATTACTAGCTTTGACGTGACCTTGCCCCTTTAAATATTTCATATAACCAGTAATAGAATTTTTCTAAAACATTTGCCAAGAATGCTTTAAATGAAACTATCATTAGGAGTCGTGTACACATTTTAAAAGATCTGGGCTGCCATCCAAGAATTACATACGCCTGAAACAAATGCTTAAAAATTGTATTCCTATATATGTGATCTGCACAGAAAAATATGAGCCCATACTGGTTTCCATTACACCTGGATTTCTTGCTATGCAAGATGCTTGGCCTACCCACATCCAAAGTCCACAGAGGAGGAACAACTGTTACGTTGGCATCCAGTTTACACCAGACGTGGGTCCTGCGTTCCCTTACAATGTTACGTGTGAAAGTGTAGCCTTCCATCAGTAGTTGTGAACAGTGTGCCTGGGGTTTGGCTCTGTGAAGAATCACTCACTGCCTGATGGAGATGTTTCTGTGTAATGTGACTGTTAGGGGACAGTATTATCAGGCAGATAACCTCAAGATCTCAAATGACCTACTGATTACTTGAAACTCGTGTGGAACCTCCAGTGATCTGAAAGGAAAATATTTAAGAGCAGCACTCCTCACTATTGATTGTTTACTCAGTCTGATTCATTTTGATCTTCTAGTTTCCAACGTAGTGATGACTGTTTCCTTATGTGTTATCAGTGAAGATGGCATCGAGTTAGCTCTTGGTCGTGCCTGGAAGCTGCCATCCAACACTTCAGATTAGGTGGTAGTACACAGAGAGTCTGAGATCTTAGCACCTGTGCTGTTATGGAATCTGGTGAGCATAACTAATCTATCTTCACAGATTATTTCTCACCTCTGATCTGCACTCTTGTTTGGTGGTGCTGGGATGACTGTCTCTTATTCATATCACCCAGCACATGGTGGAAGTTAAAGTGGTTCCCATCTTTGGCCCACAAAGGCTTTTCTCTTCTGTAAGCCTCTTCTTAAAAAAATTACTTAACATATCACATGAAAACTGACTCATAGTATGATACTACTTTGTCTTTCTATATGTATGTCACATTTGTACTCAAATTATTTAGCCTTTATACAAATATCTGTAGGGCAAATAGTTTGCGTCCTGAATCAGTAAACCTTGCCAGAATTTTAGACATGTCCATTAATTTTTTTATGAGCTTATTCATGATACCATGGAAGCTGACAGGAAATTGCTGTAGACAAACTTGTATGAAAGAGATACATGAATTGGGTGTTATCTACATGAAAATGATACTTTGGCTGGCAATGGGGAAAAAATAAGCCACAAAATGATGACAGAGTTGAAAACCCAGAGTCAAAGCATCTGTAATTCTAAATATCAGAAATGCATTTATAAATGGTAACAAAAGAATATCACTAACAGAGTTAAACTGTGTCAGAGACGTTTCAGAAAGCCACAGCATGTGCTTCAAGCATTACCTCTAGAATGTACAAAGCTGTACAGCACAGAGGGGAAACAGTCATGGAGAGGCTGGGAATTAAACTGGATTACTGAAAGAGAACAAGTTTACTTGACTTTCAGGTTCTCGTGTGGACTTTGGTGAACTGATTCTTTCAGTAGCATGGTTTTAACTGCTTCTAGTGCCTCATTTAAATACAAGGATGACATTTCTTCAACCTTTTTGTGTAGACCTGATTCTGCTATTCTGCTTATTTAAGGCCTCAGGAACTTCAGAAAAATCCCAGCTGTGACTGCTCCTGGGGATCTATTTCAGGAAATTTGCTTCCATTTTAACAATCACCAACACAGAGCAAAAGTCTGCACCTTTTACTTTTAGACTTAAGATCCTGATGCAGAGGATAGGATCCAGTAAGAAAGAGGAAAACGTGCACTTGATAATCTTTCCAAGCAGTTCCACTGTCACAGAGCTATCCCCCCCCAGGCAGAGGAGTTGTGCCAATAATTCCTTACTCACTCTGACTTTCTTCTTCTCTTAGGAAAAATATTCATCCCTAAAGAAAAGCCCATCGAAACCCGTACGGAAGAGAAAGTGACTCTGGATCCAGAACTAGAAGAAGCCCTGGCTAGCGCATCAGATACTGAGCTGTATGACCTTGCAGGTTAGATAATATATAGGTATGATCCCCCTACACTTCCTACTCTTCTCTGCCTAGTCCTGCCACCAGGAGTGTCTCATGATCATTCTCAAGTACCTGCTGTTTCACTGTACAGACCTCTGGGACACACATTGCCCATGACAACTTTTAGACTTCTCTCGTCTACTTACAATTGATGTGTCAGGCCAGGGGAGAAGATGAACCAGATAAGATGATTTGGGGAAAGGAAGGGTAGATGGTAGACTGCAGGCTGGGGTGCTTCCAGTGCTCTAGTGGGAGGTGTCCCTGCCCATGGCAGAGGGGTTGGAACTGGATGATTAAGGTCCCTTCCAACCCTGACAATTCTATGATTCTGTGATTCTAGTGGAGGCCGTTGAATCTTACTGCACCAACACTGTAGCATACTATTGCTATGGCCTCTCAACTCTGATAGCCCAAATGGCAGGGTGGACTTGTTAAGAGGATGCAATGGATGAGGATCCTGCATCTATGAGGAAATTTGGAATCTAGCCCCTTGAATCAGAAAACTGGTTGCGATCTGATTAGGGTTCTTCTCCTGTAATCCAGAGTATAACCTCATGTTTGAGACAGTGCACAAAGGAAATCATTTTGAAGCATACCCACTTGCATGAATAACACTTACAGTGTAACAAAGGCCAGTCTGTAGTTCTTCAGCCATCTGTGACTTCCAAGAAGTTTGTATCACAGCTATGGCATATGTATATGCTAGCAGGAGAACATAACCTGAATCCCTAATTTGTGAAGAAGCAAACCAGCCAGGGCTGGTGAGATTAAGGTCAATGGGTCATCCTAAACTCCTGCTCAGCCTACTGTTGAGACCTCCCTATAGATCACTGACATCTGGCACTTCTCAGGAAGTCTGAAGTTCTGAGTTTTGCTCATCTCTGGTTAGTATCCAGCCATTCACAACAGAATTTGTAGGTGTTGAAGTCAAAGGAAAACTCGGTACAGTGAGAAGCACACCTACTGTCTGAAAGTTCTGAAAAGCATACTCTGTAACAGCAGCTGAAGAGTCATTTGCTCACAGAACTTTCCATGAAAAAAATACAAAAACAAACAAAAAACCCCAAAACACAAGCAAAAGAAACCCCAACAACAACAACAACAACAAAACCCAACTGATTATAAAAGTAAAAATCAGGTTAGTAACTTAATTAGTGCATGAGCCTATAGAATGAAGTCCTGTTAGATAATTTGTGGGAGAAGTGTCAGCAAACAGCATAATTTCTTTTCTGACACTGGATGTTCATCTGTACAAAGGATGATAATATAGCTTCTTTTATGGAGTTTTGGTTTTTCTTGTCATTTCTTTCATAACAGTTTATACCCTCACTATTTTAAAGGACTGGAACTTGTTTGGTTTTTTTTCCTAGCACATTAGCATCCATGTGCTTCTATAAGAAACCACAGTCTGAATGGCAATTTACTAAGCTAACTACATGTACAGTCAAATTTTCCTGGATATGCCAAACAAAAAAACCAAGAGCAATAAGAAGCTCAGTTTGTGCAATTAAAAAAAAAAAAAAAAAAAAAAAAATTAAGAGTGTAGCACTAAAATGATTTACCCAAAGAGACTGTGGTATTGCCATCTCTGGATGTTTTGAGGATCTAGCTAGACAAAACCATGGCTGACCTGGTTAATGCTGGCAACACTCCTGCTGGAGGGGGAGGCTGTACAAGATGACCTGCAGCAATTCTTTCCTTCTGGCATTTCTGTGATATGTGTACTACGTTGATTCAGATGTTCAAAAATCTATATTAAAAATGTCTCTATCTCCAGCATTTAGCCCCCTAAAGACTGTCCCTACAAGCAAGCACAACTCATAAAGGGAGTTTTGTTTGGGGGCTAACCTAGCATTTGTAGCAGATGTTTTTCTGCAGTCTCTGTTCCTGCTATTAACATTGTATCCTGTTGCTGGTATTCACACATTCTAGCTGTTCTTGGAGTGCACAACATGGTCAACAACCCAAAATTTGATGAAGGAGGAGCCTGCAGTAAAGACGGAAAAGGAACCGTGAGAAGTAAGCAAACAGATTTCTGTGCTGGGCTCCATGTCATCTTAGTGACTGCTACATCTACAGCTTGGGTGTATTGGTCTAATTTAGTGTAATGTAACTGGACCTTACCTTGATTCATCTAATTAATCACAAGGGATCATTCTTTAAAGTAAATAAAATCTTAAAATTATCTATAATTACAACAGTACTATGCAAATAAATCATTCCTAAGGAGCTTTTTTTTCCTAGAGAGCAATATATGGTTCTTCAGAGGTGCTTGAAAGGATGGGAGTATTTAAGAAGCCAAGATATATATTACCATTCCACTTCAGTTAAGGCAAGAGAGAAGACATAGCAAGCTGTAGCTAAGATGTGGCTGTGTACAGGCCAGGCCATCTTACCCTGAGTGCCTACACAACTGAAAAAGGACTCGTAACCCAGGGTCTCAAATGTAGCAGAATCCCTGGCAGTGTCACATCCGTGACCAGGGTCACACCACGTTGCATTCACAGGGGGGCAAATGCTGCCTGGATGTGCTCCTGACCTAGCTGCCCTCCCTGACCTGCTACCTTCACCTTGGTCCTCTGTTTAAATGTTACTCGTACCTTTAGGTACACAGGAAGCATAACAGTTCAAGAAATCCTCCAAGAGAAACAGCCCTAGTTGCTGAAAATAAACCCAGGAAAGTTTGCACTGAATAAACTGACCTTTGGTGAATCAGATCTTGGCACAGCAACAGGCAGAGGGCTGGATGGGGAGAAATGGGTGCAGCTGAATTTGGAGTTTTTCTTGAGAGTTGCCAAGCCTTGACCCAGAGCTCATCACCTCCAAGTTCTGAGATATCAAGTAGGCTAAACTTTGCTTTTTAAGACAAAATTGTGGAATGTCCTTTTCTAGGGAAACAGTACTCAAAAAATATTTTCTTCTTCTAAGGGCACGAGAACAGCAGCTATCTTTACAAAGAACTTTCATTTCCATCCTTCATTACTAAAGAGGAAGTGGGAAAGTAGACAGGACACCGTGTCACTTCATTTTTCTCAGGATTAAGACTAATCTGCAAGCCTCCCCAGTGGGGCCCTGTGTGAGCTCCCATCTATCTCCTAACACATAACTGCGTGCATTACTAATCCACATAGATTTCTGGATATTTCTGTTGTACTGAGTCAAAATATCAGCTCTGTGAGTCAGCTAAACTGTGCTCCAGTCACAGATTTAAGAATCAAAATCACCATCACATCGTCGTATTCTTTGGTCCAAAAGCAATACCTTTCCTTAGCCAAGTGGAATGCTTCAGTAGAAGAGGCAGACATCTCAAAAGTTGCCTGTCAGTGTGGAAAAGCAGCAGCATGATTAAAGAAACCATAAAAATCTCAGAGGAAGCAATGAAGTAGCAACTGGAACATACTGCTGAACTCTAGACTGACTATACCGTGCTGTCAACCCGAGGGCAGGGTGATGCAGAAAGTGCTTTCTTGGGTTTTGTTTGCTTTCCATCCTTGCATCGAAGTTGAATTCTCTATAGGTACTTTCCAGTAGTTTTCAATTCCCTACTCTCTAGGAAATCTGGAGTGTTATTCAGGGTTATGTGGGGTCTCTCAGGGAATTACTGAAAAAAAAAGTTTGGGGTGAAAGGGAGCAGAGTGAAAACCAGCTCAAGATTTGTGTGTGACTTCATCTCTACTAAGAATATGAGTTCTAAAAAAAATATTTGCTTCTCTTTTGACCCATGATACAGCATGAACTTTACCCATTGCACTGAACAGCAATGTATAGCATCTTGAGACTTGAGCACAAGTCTTCAAAATCATTCAGTCTACAACACAAGTGTTCAAACATACCTGTGGGCAGTAACGTATTCCTTTCTTGCCTCTAGTTCCTTCTGTGGTCAGGTCTTATAAATTAATCTCCACAACTACATGCATGGAATTAGAAGTACTAACTGAATTCTGAGCTATGATTTTTCTGCATTTCTAAGAATATTTATAGTTCGTAGCTTGCAGCATTAAAAACTATCTCTTTGGAGCATGAATACTGAAAGACTTACAACTCTTGGTGCTGGCAAACAGACTTGCTTCTCATGCCTCAGTGGTTTTATCATTTAGAAAGTGGAGATGTTACAATTTTACAAGAACTGTTTGAATTCATAGCAAGGCTGAGAGAGGGAAACTGAGGAGCCTCTTGGTTATGTTTCTTGATGTTACCAGTCAATTCAGAGGTGCAGGGACATTTTCTCACTAACATAATGGGTAAGTTCTAAGCACACCTGCCTTTAGAGATATGAGACAAAGAACAAAGCAGCCTTGCAGTATGTTACATCCTATACAATAGCCTTTGAAGTTGCTTTGGCTCAAATGAATTGTACTGAGACTTCTGTACATAAAGGAGAAATGTACTTGTGACACCTGGATACCATCCAGCCTTTGTGATTACAGCCTCCAGTGATGCTTCTGGGTGCATAGAAGGTGTAAAGGGCATGGCAGGGATAATGGGGCTATCGTCCTGTTCCCAAGTGTTGTGGTTCATATAAACCCTTTATTGAATGGTCCAGTACAAACCTAAACAGGAATGGAGAAGCCAGATGGTTACTGATGATGCCTGTTCCTCACATCAACATTTCATGACCTCTTGTGTTGCAGATGTGGTGAAGGGTGAAAAGGTCAAGCCTATCTTTGAGGAGCCACCTAACCCGACCAATGTGGAAGCAAGTTTACAAAGGATAAAAGCAAATGATCCTAGTCTCACAGAAATTAATCTCAACAACATAAAGGTAGATGCTATGGTTTCATTTATGTCATCACAGGAAGGTTTACTCAAATATCTCCAAAGCAACTGCCTTTTATCTTCAACTTTTGTCTCTCTTTACTGTTCAGAAAAAGCAGGACACGGGCAAGGGATCTAGAGGGAACTGTAGGGTCCAAGGTTGTCAATGCCTGATATTGAATTAGATGCCAATTAAAAGCCCAAGGGGTGACTCTCTCTGGCTGACTTTCTTTAGCAGACTGTAAAGCAAGCTATCTCCTGGGCACTATATAGTCACCACTGCCCAAATTCAATTAGCCCACACATGCAAATGAAGGAGGAGCTGGCACACAGAGACTGAGCAACCATCAGCAAAATAGGAAAGTAGCTCAGAAATTGGTCATGTGCTTGCGTTGGCCTGACCCAGTTAAAGGCAGTGCTGACATTGCATCTTAGCACAGCCCTCCACGGGTCTCTGAAGGCCACTAGAAGCAGAGGCCCTTTTGTCCATTCTGAGATATTCTTAAAAGCACAGAGGATGTTTAAATTGCATAGACTGTGGTTATTAAACAATTAGTTTGATAATAATCAGAATCAGTGTCTAGCAATGTGACTGGCTTTCCTAATCACCAGATTTATCTTCTTGTAGAATATTCCTATTCCAACACTGAAAGAATTTGCAAAAGCTTTGGAAAGTAACACACATGTGAAGACATTCAGCCTTGCAGCTACTCGAAGCAATGACCCTGTAGCTATTGTAAGTTCAAACACTGCTGGGAAAAAAAGCCACAATTTTTAAGTAGGTCTATGCCTGCTTTAGGATGCATTCTTCATTTTCCGTTGCAAAATTTCCCCATGACTATGCTAAGTAGAAGTGTAATTTCTTCTGATCTACATCTATGTCATTCTAAGCCTAAGTATGTTTTATTTTTTGGTAGGTACTAAGCTATGTTTTGCAGATTCCCTGTTATTCCCTGAAACTCTCAAGACGTTATCTTATATTCCCTCTTTTTGACCCCTCAGGCATTTGCAGATATGTTAAAAGTGAACAAAACACTGAAGAGTCTGAATGTAGAATCCAACTTCATCACTGGGATTGGTATATTGGCACTGATTGATGCACTGAAAGAGAATGAATCCCTGACAGAGATTAAAATTGACAACCAGGTAAAGAGAGAGCACTGAGCGAGTCCACTTTTGTTTCCCTTCTATATGGATTTCCAGAGAGTTCTCCTAGAGGGTTCTGGAAAAGTCAAGGCAGCTTCTGTGGCTCAGTCATTCTGCAGCTCATGTCCCATGCCTACGCAACCACATAGTGTAAACTTCTAAATAAAACTGGTCAGAGCCAAATATAAAACCCAGAGCACAATCTCCTGGGACAGGATTCTCTTTGTAGTTTGCAGCACAGCACTGAAATATAACCAGTTATTTTTCTCTCATATGAAAATATTTTCTTTTCTTTTGGGGTAATTTCACCACATTGACAACAGAGGCAGCAGCTGGGGACGGCTGTAGAGATGGAGATTGCCAAGATGCTGGAGGAGAACTCCAGGATTCTCAAGTTTGGATACCAGTTCACAAAGCAAGGTCCACGAACCAGGGTAGCAGCAGCTATCACTAAAAACAATGATCTGGGTAAGATGATGCTACATCTACTTGTCACTTTTTTACGTGAGCCAAGCCCTGACATTCTAGACACAACTCCTCCTGTCTGGATTGAATTTTAACTCCATAATGTACAATGTGCTATATGTGAGGAGCAATGCATAACTCCACAGACTTTAAACAACAGCAAAGATCTTGCTGTGATTAGGAGCCACTATTATTCTTCTCCGACTCCTTCAGCCTTTTCCATGGAGCACCCTGGATTTCCAGGTGCCCTGGCAGCTATTGTGGCCAGGAAGGATAGAGCCAGGCCCATCCTCTTCATTCAGTGAATACAGAAGTCCTCACTTCTTTGCCTTGCCCATGACAGACCAAGCCTGCCCAACCAAAGCAACAAGAAAAACCTTCCTGCCTGTGTGACCAGGTACAGGCAGAGACAACCAAGCTTTGCAAGTTTTACCTGGGTTTGACATGCTCTGCCCTGTGTGCTCAATAGACAGAATAAAAAGGAGATGACTAGGCAGGAGTAGTTAGAGTAAGAAGATGGAAAAAAAATCTCTAAAGGCTTTTAATCAATTCTACTCCAAAGTTGGGTGTTGAACTATGATGCCTTTGCTGGCTTCAGCTTGGGTTTCTCCCTGTGAGAGCTAAGAGAAGAGTTGAGCTAGTGCCTGTTTCTTTCACAATATTTTTACCTTTTTTCAGTTTGAATTTTTAGCAGTACCTAAGCATTGTGATGATACACTATTGGTCCTGAAACTGTACCAGAATGCTATCTGAAACATCCCACCAACAAAGAAAGACCTTTTTTCCCCCTGCTATTTAACAAGTTTCAATCAGATACATGTCCTATACCTAATCTTCCTTTTCCTGCTTTTGTATTGTATTGTTTTGTTCAAGACTTAGTAAGATGGAATACCTAAAATAATTCAATAAAGTAAAAGGCAACAACACACCACTGAAAGCTGGAATGAATGACTGCCATTACACTCTAGGCTTTGGAATAGTGCAGTCTGTCTGCCAAAAAAGCACTATGAAATAAACCTCCTGATAGTGAAGTCATGTCATGTTTGTAGTAATGCACTGTTACTGACTTTCTGTACTGAAAAGTGTTCATTCATCCAGTTTTCCTGCTTTTGTTCTGTACTTTAGCAGTTCAGTGTCAGAAACGGGACAACGTCACGCATCTTATCTGGCTAAGTCAGAGAAAAATCAATACATTTTTACTGGGGTCTGGACTACCAAATGCTACCCAGCTAGAGCTGTTGTATACCAGCTGTAATATGTCCTAAATGCTGTAGAAATTCAAATGAGGCTGCCTGTCAAAATAATCCTGCCCATAAGACAAAGCTCATCACTGCTGTGCTAAATAGCAACTTCAACCTACTCAGTTTTTAGTGAGACTGTGGAATTAACTTACTATCAGATGGTTGATGCAATAATAGCCTGTGAAATTTAAACATCATTTAAGGTCCAGTATGATGTTTTCCTTGTTGCCAATCGTCATCAATATCAATACTTGAGTACTTGAAGTTATTTTTTTAAAAGCATATAAATTATTGCTTATCTGTAGTATACACTTATGCAATTACAAAAATTATCAGTTTTTGATGCCTAATTCTTATAAACTAGAGGACTGCTGTGCAGACTAGAGCAGACCAGAACCAACTTAGCTGGAACGCAGTGTTATTTAAAAGAACTATGTAGCAAAAGTCTAAATGGAGCCATTGTGAGGAAGCACTGGAAAAGGTGACTCCATCATCTAAAACCTTCAGCTCAGAATCTGATTTTTATAGAAAATGTATTGATATGAAGACTTGGTGAAATTCTACACTCTGTGATACAGATGAAGTGCAGTTTAGATAGATTTGTTGTTGTGTTTAGCATTAAGATCTGTTAATTCTGGCATTTATGGACATAATCCTGCTGAGTATTTCTTACAAGCTCCTTCCTTCCTCCCTATCCATGTTACTGGGAAGGGAGCATGCCAGTGAGGTAAGTCCTTAGGCTCTCAGGAAAGTGATGCTGACTGTTCTGTTCTTGTTTTATTGGCCCAGTTCGTAAGAAGCGGGTAGAAGGAGAGCGGCAGTAACCATGCCACAGAGGATGCATGGCAAGATTGGAGGCTACCAACAACTGCAATTTGAGTGCTTGCTGGTCAGAAGGGAAGGCACTGGAAAACCATTACAATGGGAGTTGTTCATATTTGTTCATGTCTCCTTTTAACCTTGAAAACACAGCCTGTTCATTTTTAACTTTCACAGTTAATTTTTATGAGAAAGATTCATGGTTTGATTTTAAATGGAAAAAAAATGTTTTGCAGTATCTGAAGCCGATATGCAGAATCTTAACTATGTTACTGAGCATAACATATAGTGACTGTGACACTTGTTTCAGACACTTTGATTTGTTAAAATATCATCTCAAGTAAGAGAATCTCTGCGGAAAATAGGAATTGTAGGGCCAAGTTCTGCAATGCCTTACGTTTGTGAATAATCCTTACTTACACGTGTATAGTCCTGCTGAGCTGAATCCTGCAATGGGATGCTCCCAGGAGCAGAAGTAGTAATGCCAGTACAGGTTTGCAGGATCCCACCCTGGAGCCTCTCTTTGCAGTGGGATCTGGGCAGCTGGACCTGCATTGGAACAGCACCTGTCTACCTTCTTGGGTCTCCACCCAAATGTAGGACCACACCTAGCTACATAAACATTGTCAAAGCCTACTTGTTTACATATGTTTAGGTTAGGTGGATCATTTTGCAATGTTACACTGATATTTGTTATCCTTATTCCACCCTGTAAAGTAATATTAGTGCTGCCACTTCCATAGATTTGGAAGGTTGGGGTGTTTTCCTAGGCCAACGGGTTTTTATCTGCTAGTAGAATGCACAGTTTACAGCTATTAGTCTAACGAGTATTCTGAGAAATATTTTACTTTGAGCCATGCAGTTGAATTTTTTTTTAGTTCTGATATTTATGTACATTTGTTAGTATTACAGAACTCTCTCAGGACCTTTTAGATGATTAACTAAAGAGTTAATCCAAGAATGCAGCTTGTACTACCAGGAAAAAAAGAAACAAAACCCAACACATTAAAAATGGTAGCTGCGACAGCTACATAGCTACACTTAGAGGCTGTAGATGAAGTTCCTCCCTGTATCACAAGGCACTTAGGTATTCAAATCAGTGCTTAGCTAATAAGGGCAGATTTAAGCACATACACAAACGCTTTGCTAAATCAGGGCCTTAACTCAGATGCTGGACATGACCTTAACCCAGTGGAAAACACTCACGAAGGAGTAGCTAACCCCAGTGCTCAACACCCTCAAAATTTTAGTGAGAATTCAAGCTGATGTTTCATTTAGTGTGTTTTGATGTAAAACTATTCACCACCACTGGTTTATCACTGCCAACAGTTGTCTCTGACTGCCAGCCAGAAGTTCATTTGGGTTACGCATGCTAAGGGGGCCAGGAGCTACGGGAGACTGGGGTTAGGTGTGTCACACACACCAGGGCTTCCAGAAAGCTGCAGAAACACACCTGGGGCTAGTGCTACCTGGGAAACACTAGCCCACTAGCCCACTAGCCTCTCCTCAGAGGACAGAGCTTCTTTGGGACAAAAGGGATGAAGCACTGCTTCCTTCCCCTGGGTGATGGGACAGTGCTGGAGGTGATGGTCACTGCAGCGTACACTGAGCCTCTGTGCAGATGGGCATCCAGGGGTTAGAAACCAGGGGAGCCTCGGGAGCAGTCAGTACAGCTCAGACATACTTGTCCAAGTAATGTTTTCATGACCAGAGCCAGGCTGAAAGCTAACAGGAGAAACCCTCCCTCTGTGCCTTTTATAATGGAAATGAATAGGTCAAGGCAACACTCTTCATACTGGGATACAAACTGAATAACGTACACTTAGGTCTCAAAGTCGTTTGCTACTCTGGTCTGCTGAGCTGGGCTGGGAAGTGCAGCATCCACAGTTTACTTCCCTGGAGAGCTCCGTTTTTAAAATCTCCACCTCTTCTTCCCTTTCTCAGAAGAAGGCTAAAACCTTTGATTTGCAAGAAAAAGAAACAACAGGGGAGTCTTGTTGAGATTTTCCCTGGATCCGTGCAGGATTTTCTCTGATATTGATCCCATTAAAAAAAAAGAAAAGTTCTGTAACACGGTCATAACTCTGCAGGGGCTTGAGTAGTCCTTAAAAACCATGCAGGTTACTAGGGGAATACTGGGCTTTGCAGTGTGAAGTCTCATGGGTAGGAAGAATCCTCATCCCCCAAAACCTGTCTGCTGACAGACTTCAGTGAGTAGAATCACACTGCCCCATCTATCTTTTTTTTTTTTACTGTATTTTGAATGGGGTTTTTTTAGGGTTACTTTTATTTTAAAGGGTGGTAAGCATATGTGTTTAAGGGAAACAAGTGCAATCCATTTCTAGTCTTAATTACCATTAAAAGTGTTGATATTTGCATGGAGCAGTTTTGTGAGGATAGATTGGTTTGGCTGCTTCATGTCATCCTGTATGGATTTGCTCAGAGCCACCCAAGTGCTTATTACACAGGTGGCTTTGTGTCAGCAACAGTTTGTATCACGGACCAAGGTACTTGGCTGCTTGAAGGCAGATTTTCATATTAATATAGGCCTACTTACCTGGATAAAAATCTCTGCAGCTAACAAAGGGGGGCAGGGTGGGACTACTTCTTTTCAATTCTACTTTCAAGCAACACCTGGCATACTCAGTGCTGAATGGGGAACAGGAACAGAAGAGCCCTTTCTTCTTAAGCAAACATTGTCTCTTTTTGCACATTGCTTCTCACGTTGACAGCTTCAATTTGGTTTGTATTTTTTATACATTTTTTTTCATGGAAAAGCTCAACTTTGTGCGTGTCCTAACATATATATGACTTGTAGTGTGCACTAAGGACCACATGCACACGTGTATGACTCGAGGAAGATGTTATCTCTGGAACAAAAGTGATTGCATGCTCACAGTGTGGTGCATATTACTCAAGAGGAAGAGAATTGCCACGCTATGTAACAGTGACTCCCCAACGTTGTGGTTTTTTCTAAATAAATCTTCATAAAGCAGTTGGCTTTTGCAGTTTCTCATGTTTTTGTGCCTTGAATCAAGCCTTCCTTGATGCTCTTACATCAGACTAAGCAACCTTCTCCATTGTTGCTCTTGTGACTGTCACTTGTGTGGATTACCTGCCAGGTTTCACCTTTCTCTTTCCCCCACATTACATGCACTGGGCTGGAACCGTTTCCAAACTGGAAATTTTGTGTATGAACAGTTGAAAAATAACTCACAAAAAGAGGAGTGATGCTATTCTTACAGACTCTGAGTGTGTATCTTTATATCTTTCCTATTCCAATCTGTTTAGTCCTTTCCCAAGCCTGAGCAACAGAAGTGCAAACACCAGGTGCCTCTTTTTCTACGAGGAATGCTGGGTCAGTCTCTCCGTGAACGTGCTACGGAGTGGCAGCCTGAGCTGCAGCAAGCTGCCTTCCCACTGCCATCCATCTCCTGCTGCTGCCATGCAGAAAGGCACTTGCTCCTGTTCTCTTGATGCACTTACCCAAGAGTAAAACTGCCTCAATTTTGACTGTAGGAGATTTTAACCCAAGAAAGAGGTGGGAGCTGACTCACGTGCCGTCCTGCAGTAGCCCTGCTGTGTGTGTTTCCCTAGCCCCAGCCAGGAGCTGTGCGCTGTGCCCAGCGTCGAGCTGCTGCCAGCCCTGCAGAAGGCTGCCATCCAAATGCAGCTCGTGGAAAGCCCAGGCTGCTAGGGAGAGAAACCACAGGGCAAGCACCCCGCGGGGTGTGAGGATCCTGGACCGAAACTGCTAAACCACGTAGCTTTCAAATGAACTTTTTAGCTATTTTAGAGTACAGCTTTGCACATTAAAACCAAAGGGTCTCTTTCGTTCTGCTGTGTTTCATCTATAGTGAATGTTTGTCTCTGTCTAAATGGAGCAGAATGGTCAATAGCATTTGAGGTTTCCTTTTTGATGAAGAGGAGGAGGGGAAAAAACCCAGCAGAATTGCATTCAGCCGGTTCCCAGCCACAGGAAAGTGCTTTAAATATTCATGCTTTTCTTGTCCGTTTGAGCAAAACAGATGAGCACAAACAAAAGCAGCATGATGGGCCTCCCCTAATGAGGGCCTGCTTTTCTCTTATAGCCAGCTGCCTGACTTTATTGAGTCTGACATTAGGTAGACTCATTCAGTGAGCAAGGGAGGAGAAAACAAGGCTGTCAGATAAAGCAATTGCATATATTGTTTCATACTGCATCTTTTCTGATAATGACTGCACTGATAATATATTGAGCAGAATGTGGAAGCAACATTTCCTACTTGCAAAGTGTTTATTTCCCAGCTGTCACCGTACGTTCAGGTCAACTAAAAGCTGGTAAATACTTTATAGGAAGAATTCCCCAAAGCTGAGAATCGTGCATTAATTCTGCCACTTGTCCATGTAAAGGTTATATATTCACCATTTGTTTACGTCAGCATTAAAAGCTTTCAGATGATGATGGTGGAGAAAGAGGTCACTGCATACAAGTGTCCGGTGAAGCAGGGTGTTGGCATTCTTGGTTAGTTTGTGCTCCAGCAACGCTGGCACAGCACATACACCAGTGTTCGTCACCCACATTAACTAGGTTGCTTAGAGGTTGAATGTGTTTCCTTGTCCTTGTAAGAGTTCATTTAACGCTGCATTCAGGAGCAGAAAGAATAGAGACATGAGCAGGAGCTGCTAGTGAGGTTCCCCCCCTGATGCCCCCCGCAGCTGCCTGGCACCACGCGGCAGCACAGCCGCTCTATTCCATTCCTGTATGTTTTCCGACTGCTTGGGGGGAGGGAGGTGGGTGGCTGGGGTGTGGAACTGGCATTAAATGTGTCAAGCTCGCTAGAAAATAGGGATAACCTCTCTAAATAATCTCAAAGTTTTGGTCTTCAGAAGCAATTGCTCTGTGGTGCTGCTGAAAGCTCCAGTTAAGCTCTCTCCTCCTTTACACTCCAAATGTGCCGGCTGATCCCAGTTAACTACTGTGATATCCCCTTACAGGCACCAAAGGGTAGTTCATGGCATCTCTTCTGAGCCTAGAACAAGGTCAAGAGCACTCACAAAGCTGCACCTGGTTACCTCACGTTTAACTCTCTCCCCTTATCGTGGGTTTTTGCCGAGTACTGATCTCTTGTGCATTTGTGGAAAAAACCCAGAGTGCCTGACAGAAAGGAATGGGAAGTTTGATTGTCCTAAGTGGACAGCAGTGCTCAGCAGCTGTGACAAACCGAGCCAGCAGGGACACAAGTGGTTATGCCACCTGCCAAGAGCTGGAGCCCCTTCCAACATTAGAGATTCATAGAGTTTGAAAGATCGTTTCCATGATGAGAAAGACTGAAGTTTTAAACAAAGATATGTGATGACATTTAAATAAAAATGGATTTGCTTCCATTTGGTAGATATTTTTCATTAAAATGAGACAGTTATACTTAATATCTTCTAGTTATTTCCTATTCTATTTTTGCAACAGTGAGAAAACAGTTTTCAAACTGACTCTATAATTAAATGAACAAGTCAGAACAAGCTACTTTTAATATTTGTACAATGGAAAGCACACTGTCTCCAAGGAGAAGGGGCATGATTCTGCATGCCCTGAACCCAGGCAGCACTCAAACCTGCACACAAGCAGTGTTGAGAAGAGCAGAAATCCCCAGAGACACTGACCTACTGGTACCTACTGGTCCCATGAAGGGCTATCTTGCTACCTTGGAGTCAGAATGAGTCACTGCAACAATATCCAAGGAGATCTTGGTGCTGAGGAGGAGACTTGCAAAAGATTTTTGCTTATTGGAAAAACAATAAGCAAATAAGTGGAAAGCCACTGACGCACATGGTCAGTGTAGCATCCAGTCACGCCACTCCCATCAGTGTCAGCCAACCCGTCACAAAGGCCACGTGTGAACTTCATCTCCCTGGCAGTACAGCTCACAGCTCTGCCCATGAGCTACTGGCAGCTCCTGCTGCTTTGAAATGGCTTTGTTACTTTATATTAATGATCCCATGGGGTGTCATTTCTCCATAAGAGGGACTGTGGGGCCCCCTGATCTGGACTTTTGTGATTCCAATAGCTTTAAATAGCATACTAGTACCCAGCCTATAATTTAATCAGGCCAAATACCTGCTGCATTTAAAATAAAAGAAAAAAGTTGACGCTAGAACTGTGTTCTAGAGGATAGGTGATGCAATGACAGGAATGAATTTGGTACAACACATGCAGATATTTCCATATGCTGAAAGTGAAAACCTTAAGGTCACTGTCAGCTCAGCTGTGGTTGAGGGATATCAGCTAAGAGCTGGTGATGAAGTTTACTGATGGACACATGAGCAGTTTGGCACACAAGATCTGCCAGAGATACTAAAAAAACATTAGTACCAACCTTCTGGATCCTTTTCCAGATGTTCACATTGAGCCCAATCATTCACTCTGCTTGGAATTCAACAAAGGAGACATCAGCAGGCTAATTTCCTTGAAAATGTTGAAACCAGTGCCAAGCTAATTCACCCTCTGGGTGACCCTTTGAATTGCCTCCACTGAATAAAGCTTCTCTGAACTTGCAGAGAAATTTACCCCCAGAAGAACCACAAAGGGTACATACAGTAAACCCCTCAGCCTAGCTGAGGAGCTGAGAACTCTGGCACTGCACAACCAGAGTTTAACTTCACCACCACTGAAATCAGCCAGCTCCTCTTAGCTGCTTTCACTGGTGACCGTGCCCAGCACCTGCAGTAGCCATCAGTGTGCTGACAGTGCCTGAGCAGGCTGCATCCACCTTGTAGGAGTTTTATTCCAAACACCACTGCTAGGCTGAGCTATATTTGGAAATCCCCTCTTATCTGCTGCACAGGACACGAACGGTGTTCCTGCACTGTGAAGGAAAGTCTAAGCCAGGAGCAAATGACCGCTCGTCCTTGCCTCCTCATTGTCACTAAATAGGGTTTAGCTCCCTGAGGTGTAACAGGGAACACACATACCCTGGCTTGGAACACACATACCCTGGCTTGGAAACACAACCATCACATCAACTTATTGCAAAGGCAAATGAAAGAAGAAAAGAGAAGAGAAGAGAAGAGAAGAGAAGAGAAGAGAAGAGAAGAGAA
>JANVCC010000036.1:925182-943986 GCA_025345505.1 Todiramphus chloris collaris
AGAGAAGAGAAGAGAAGAGAAGAGAAGAGAAGAGAAGAGAAGAGAAGTCACAGGATGACAAATAAGTCAGTTATGGTTAATGGAAGAGGGAGGGGAGGTGGGAAGAGATTTGGGGCTGCATGCATGGGCCCCGCTATAAATGCACTGACTTTGTTATAAAGCTGAGGAATACAGAAAGCACATTTTAAAAAAAAAAAACTTTTGGGGTGAGGCATCTTTATACATTTCTCTAAACTGGGCATTCCTCGGAGCATCCTCTCCAATGTCAGCTCTTAAAAACCAACCCCTTTTTAATACCTGCTTCAGAAAGGGTGTCTAATAATTGCAATGACTGGGCACAGGTGACATTTCAATTCTTGGACCATCTTCAAATCATGAATCAATTTGTTGCATTTTGACAAGTAGCTCTGGAGTTACACCAGTTTTGGTGTAAACAGAAGTACTCAGTGAGTACTGTACACGTCCTTCACACACCACAGAGGTGGAAGCTGAGGCACAGGTACATTCAGTATCTTTTCCCATCCCCCCCAGATGTTAACAATAGAAGTCAATGTTTCCTGTAGCAGCTCCTGCAAAGCCTGATGCACTACTTTGGCACTGGAGATTTTCCTAGTCATGTGTTTGTTTTCCAGTGGAGCTCATTGGGGCTGCAGTAATGAATTCTTGCTCTCTGACACGTGCACCCCCAGATTTACGTAGAACCCATGGCAGAGCAGTGTACATCCACTGAAAGTGTGTTATTTAGCTGACTTAATGACTGGAACATAATGCTGCATCTGAAATATCTCAGAAGTCTATGTAAATGCAGCTCTGCTACTGCAAATAGTGAACTTAAAATTATGCAATTATTTAAATGGTGTAATCTAGGGTATTTTGAAATTTAATTGAAAGGAACAATTTACATTGTACTGTAGAGAAACATACAAGGTTTTATTTTTTTAAAATTTATAAATAGATAAATAAATCCTCCCCCTCTACTCTGCGCTGGCGAGGCCCCGGCTGGAGTACTGTGTCCAGTTCTGGGCATCCCAGTTCAAGACAGATAGGAAGCTACTGGAGAGAGTCCAGCACTGAGCCACTAGATCAATTAAGGGAGTGGAGCATCTCCCTTCTGAGGAGAGGCTGAGAGAGCTGGGTCCTTTTAGCCTAGAGAAAAGGAGGCTGAGAGGTGACCTTATTAATGTCTTTGAATATATAAAGGGCAAGTGTCAGGAGGATGGAGCCAGGCTCTTCTCAGTGACATCCAGTGATAGGACAAGGGACAGTGGGTACAAGCTGGAGCATAGGAGGTTTTGGGTAAATGTAAGGAGAAAATTTTTCACTGTGAGGGTGACAGACACTGGACCAGGCTGCCCAGAGAGCCTGTGGGGTCTCCTTCTCTGGAGACATTCCAAACCCACCTGGATGTGTTCCTGTGTGACCTGATCTAGGTGATCCTGCCTTAGCAGGGGGGTTGGACTAGATGATGTTTTGAGGTCCCATTCCAACCCTAACAGTCTGTGAATACTTTGCCCTCGCCTCTGATTTCTGCTGTGAGTCACTGAAGCCTTTGGTCACTGTCTAACACCGAGCAATGAGCAAGAGCAGCATCACCCTCTCTGCACGCACGCAACTGGGCTCCCCAGTGCAGCCAGGGGAGCAGGGGGAGCATGACTCAGGATGGGGCATCCAGGGGCAGTGCTGCCATGGCAACTGTGCTTTAACCATTGCATTACTCAGACTAGTCAGCCTTTAATTAATGGCTTGATTCTCGCTCCTTCCTTTCTCCCACAGTCCTAATATTTACTGTACTACTCAGGCAAGCCACAGAAATAAGGTCAGATGGCAAACAGTAGATATTAAGCCAGTCCAAACAGCATACTGGAGCAAGCCCTGGTGAAGCAGGGCTGGGTGCAGCTGTTCATGTGACCATCACCCTAAGTAAGGGCAGTGCCAAGGTGATGGACACTAAGTTGATCTGCCAAGAGCCTGTGTGCTCATCACTAGAAGACCTGAGATTCACTGCCAGCACTTGTCAGCCCCTAACGTTCAGAAAGTCCCTTCAGCATCACAGCAAGGAAGGAAGAGCTCTACTTGGAATCAGAATTTCCCAAACAGGTCCTTGGTTGATCGTGGGTGGAAGAGGTCAGGGTTTGTGTATTCTCCTCCCAGTGGGATGACTGAGACCTACCACAAGTTTACATCTCCTGATAGCTGAGCATCCCCTAACCTTTAGGAATTAAAAAAAAATCATTGTGCTATAATGATTTCTAGTCTGAGTTCAAAATGAAGTCACAATTTGAAGTGTTGCATTTTGCTATTTCAGCATTAAGTGAACATCTATACAAGCAATCGTTCAGGAGAGATGCAAACAGACAACAAGAAAGGCTTCTAATAAAGAAAAATTAACTTGAGACAAGGTACACAACAGGTACAGTAAAGATCTATCTTTTAGCAATGAGGGACTGAAATTCTCAGCCTGGAGTAACAGACCAGCCTGTGAGTTCTATATATATAACAAGAAAATACTCTAGAAAAGAAAAGAAAACAAAACAACAACCCCAAACAAAATGAAACAACAAACCCAACCAAACAAAACCAGGAAAACACAAAATACATCCCACAAACCAAAAACCCAAACGAAACAAATATGAGGCAATTTGCTTTTTCAGCTGTGTAACCTTGCATTCTCCCGGGCCCGATGTAAGAATTGTTACTCAGTGATTTAGGGATGAGTTAGCCAGAGTAGCACATACCCATTGTAAGTGTTCAGAACTGTTCATCTGTACCCTCTCCTCCCTGGAGTGATGAATGGAGCAACACTTCTATTTCCCCGGTATGTGGCCTCTGCACTCTTCCATTACGGGGTTTTAGGACTGGCTTCTCAGTGATAAATATTTCTAACAGTTCAAAAATGGATTTATCTGCTCTTAATCACAAGGTCATTACATATGCCACAGCTATATGTGGTCACTGGTGCTCGTCCTGTCTTATTATATACATCACCAAAATGAATCTCTCATCATACAGCAGAGGCCAGGTCTCCTTGATAACTCTTTGCATTACCCTTCCAGGTAATACCTGCTGCTCCCAACCTTTTTTAAGCTGCTAGGGAAAGGGCTGAAGATCTACTAGTAGCAGTAAATGGCACTTCATTGAGAATCTCCACTTTCCCTTTAATTAAAAGCCCATCTCTGCTTTACACTACTAAAATAGGTTTAAAATTGAATGGTAACTGCTAATACATGCAAGGTATGCAATAGGAAGCAGGAGAAAGACTGGCATTGTCCCCCTAATTGCCTGATGTCCACAGCAAGGCAGGATCTTCAGTGTGGGGGATACAACTGCAGCTCTGTTCTTTCCGGAGTGTACAATTTGACTTCAAGTTCAAAGTGCTTTTACCTTAATGTAGATAGTACAAAAGATTCCTCGGGATACGTCCTTGCCAATAGCTAAAAGCTCTTCAATTCTCAGCACTGAGTGATGTAAATCAGCATCTGGACTTCCCCCTCTGCCCTGAGTAATCAGAGTTTGTCTCTTGTTAGGAGACAAAGGATATAAAAATTGGCAGTCATGGTGATAGACTAGCCCAAGTCTCCTGAAATTCAGCATAAATAGTAACTGCCATACAGCTACAGACATCTGGGCTTCTGAGAAGAACTAGAGAGCCTGAGAGAATATAGAGTACATGGAAGACCAACATGGGTATCCTAACGCAATATCCGATACCTTAAAATGAAACTTTATGGACTGTCAGTGAGGCTAAGATAAGATTTTATGCACAGATCTGTTGGCAATAGAGATGATGAGCAGGAATGCTTGTAAACAAAATCACTTGCTAAGAACTCCAGCTGAATTATCGGTATGGCATGATGTTGTCCAGTGCAGAGAAATGTTTTAGTGTCATCACTTCTGAAAAAATAAATTCAATCATAGTCTAAGTTTCATAGGCTTCACCTTTGAAATGTCATCTCTGAATACACATTCTGCTTGATTTACTTCTTTGCCAGATTTAACACTCAATAATAGGAGCCTGTCTGTTTACAAAGCCAGGTCAGGAGCAGGTGATAAAGAACGAGACCTGCAGGATATCATAAATGGACCTAGGTATATAGTCCGAGTGTGTATGAGTAAGGCTACCTACTTCTTCAGATCTACATCAAAACCAACCATCATTAAGAGGTTTCAACTGTTAAGATTTTCAATGCTGTTAGATGAGTTATTCAAGGACAGAGAGAGTTATGATTCATAAAGAGGCTTTTAAGAAGATGAGTCTAAGTCCTGCACTGGAACAGCTCAGGCAGTGCTCTCACTGTAGCTTAGATAATCACTCCAGTCAATTAAAAGCTACAAAACTAGCTCTAAAGATTGTATGTGCCTTTGCAACAGCTATTTATATTTTACAAAGCCTAGAAGCCTCAGCTGAATAGGGGCCCCAGTGTGCAGAGTCCATATATCTAGGAAAAGCATAGTTACCGTTGCAAAAAGGTTAGAAACTAAAATAGCAGTTTTATTATTTCTGGTTTAGAGTTCAAAATTACAAATGCATGTCTGGCTTCATTGCACCTAATGTATAGAAGCCCAGCTGCATTTACTGTCATGTATTCTGCTCTCTGGTGATTGCAAGCCCAGGTATGTCTTCTGCGGGTGCAGTCAGCCAGGGCCAGCCCAGGCAGGACCGACTGCCCAGGGACCTCAGCCAGCCCCCACAGCAGAACAAGGGCTCCCTGCAGCTGCTTTCCCCACACAAATCCCATACAGGTGACCAGCATCATCACAGCCACTGAACTACAACTCCTGAGCAACTGCAGCCTTACTGCAGAGAAGGATCTGCCTGAAAGAACTTTGGGGTTTGGGGTTTTTTTTTTGATTTAATGTAGATACCAAACCTAAACATCACTTTTAATCAAGTTAAAAAAAAAACATTTACCAAGTTTCTAAATAAAAGCTGAAAACTGCTGCTTTTTCAGGGCACTGAGACACTGGAGAACATGTGTATTCATGACGTGGCTTATACAAAGAATTATTTTTTGGACAGAAACATCTAAGCTATTTCCAAAAGGGCCACTGCTGAAAGTGCTGTCCGACTTCTACTTTGAAGCAAGTCTAATAACTGCAAACACCATGGATTTAAAAGGTCACTGCATAATCCAATATCAGTGATTAACATTTTCCTTTGTAGTTATGACTGTACTAACATAATGATCCTGATTCACAAGACATTTAAACATATCTATTAAATTTACTTCAGTAAAACAGGCTGAATAATCTTTGTATAACCAAGCTGGCTGAAGCGTGGTTCAAAACACCTTTTCCTTCAAGAAGTTAGTTTTGCCAGTTCAAACAAAAAAACTAGTTCTCATTGAAACCCATCTTTTTCCTATTTAAAGCTGTGAAATAAGATTACAATTTTATTGTCTAACTCAGAGTCAGCATCTCAGAACTACCGCTGAACATTATGCTTCTGCCAGCTAATTTTAAGGCACTCATTACTGCCCTAGCAGGCATGAGATTGTTTATTATGAGAGTTCCCATCCTGTCTGAGCCATTTGTACAAAAACTCACCAAGATGAGTAAGTGCACTTGATAGGAGGTTAAAAACCCTGCAACTTCACAAAAATTATGCCCCCCAGAGCCACTTCATATCCAGTCACATCTTTCTGTGAGAAACATCATTTTAGCAGACTTCATTTTTTTTTAGATTTAACGTATTTCTTGACATTAACTAGGATTACATGAACAGACCTCTCCCTCAACAAGAGCAATTAATATGTATTATTCTACTTTTTAAAAGTTCTACCTTTCTTGCACAGCTCATACTAATCAGTCATATGAGTGAGCAGAAATACAGTATGAAAGGCTACTTTTAATGAAGGAAAATTAACCTCTTACCCTGACAGACAAAACAGTTATTAATGAAAGCAGATGGTAACTAGGTCACAACACTTAAAAGATTAATATATTCAGTATTATTTGTTTCTCAATTCATGCATTAAATACTAGCAGCCAGCTTGCTGAGTGTAATCCATGACTAAATACATGGAAGTGGCCAGAGGAGAAAAAAGGTCTAGTCAGCTCTTTTTGCAGTCACATTATGCGGCAGAAGGGGACAGAAGCAACAGAAGGACTGAATACCCATCCCACACTGCCACCCTAATCCTTCAGGATCCATGCAAGATGAGGACCAAATCATGACAATAACCACTTCTTAAATTACCTTTTTTTTTCCCCTTCCAAAGCCATTGGAGAGGCACAGACACAGACATAGGGACTCTGACTCCAGAGACCGCTTCAACTCTACTCCTGCAATGTGCCTTTGAACAAAAGCCTTTGAGCTTTTGTTCCCAGTTATGGAGCTGCAGAGGTGAGCTCCAGTTTTTGTACATACAAAGTCAAGACTGAGCCCTTTGGTCTTGTGATGGATTCCTTTACCCCTTGTTTTGTCTCCTTCACCTTCTTTCCTTTTTTTTATGTGGCATGCTTTTCTAGAAGTGAGATACTGAGCAATACATAATAAGCAAAGGCATCACTTAGTGGTGTCGTGTTTGTAATCAAACTGCATTTTTTGATGGAGAAATACATCCTGACTTAGTATTACCAGTATTACATACTGGTTATGACTATAACCAGTATAACAAACAGGCATGCTTCAAGGGTTTTGTATCATTTTACAAGAAAGACAACCTTAATACTATGTGCTAATATATTCCATTATTACTCCCTAATGAAACAAACCTTCTAGGGATGCTCACCAGGAAAGAGCAGAAAGCTGTGAAAAACTGAAGATACCTTTTCAGGCTCTTCGCATAACATGGAGGTAGGAAATGATTCAGAGCAGTGTGAAATTGCTTAGCAGAAAAGGTTGCAGGTTTCATCAAATTTGTATGATGAAGTAGAGCCCAGGTGCACCAGCGTGCTTGGGCTCTTTCAGGTAACTCTTCCCGTAGGCTCACTTGCCATCTTGAAAATATTTGTTTAGCTGCTGTGAATGACAGGATGCTCACAAGACCAGACAGGTCTCTCACACAGCTCTGCTCAGGTGAATTGGTTGATAGCAGCAGCTTGTTCTGCAGTTCTTCCACTCCATCAGGCGGGTGGCCAACAGTGGAGTTCATCTCAGAAAAATGAAAGTCCCTGGTGCCAAAGAACCAAGTGACAGATTGGAACAGTCTGTTATAGAAAAGAGCTGCCATGTCTAGTTAGGATCATACACAGACTTGCTGCACAGTGACAAATGGATGCTGGACTGAGCTTGAAAACTAAACCCAAAAAGTATATTGAGGATTTAATCCAAGAAATGGAAAGAAAAATGCTCTTCTGCATTGAATTGCAGCAAGGAAGTGCTGCTATTTTACTAATGCTCTCCATTTTACTCCCTTCATTTCCTTCCAAATTATCATTTTAAGGACACAAGACACTAACACAGATAATGCAACAAATAACCAAATTCAAAATACAAGGAAAGCAAAGACTGATGTAAGCAGAAGACAAATCAATGGGTCCCTGTTCCAATTCCGGTTTCACAATCTCACATTATCCTCTGCCACCATACTGCATATAAATTCCATAGAAGAGTAAGCACTATAGAAAGCTTTCCTACAAAAATCCCCAATTCACCCCACTCACTAAGCAAAAGATTTTATTTCCTTTCATGTCATTTCTTTTACAGAAGAAACAGTTGATATTTAAATATTAATCCTAACCATGAAACTATGAATCATCTATTTCTTTCCAACTGATCACACTGATTTATTGTTCCTATTTATTGCCCTATGCCACTGTATATTTTATTACTTATGTTTGCACGCCTCGTTTCAGTGTAAAAAAACCCAACCAAATTTGATACACTCGTGGGTCTTTGGGAATAAATCCAGCATTGTTATACTGTGAGGCTATCATGGCATTATATAGATTACCTGCCCCTCAAAACACAATTGTGAGCAGATAGAAGTGAAAGCTCTGGGATGATACAGGCTATAATAGCATACTAATAGAAACCAGCAAGGCTTCTTTTCATTTTCACATAGTGAGAGCGAATTATTTTCTTTACATTTTCTGTTTCATACATTGGCTTTCCTTTTTGAGACATTTAATTAATTCGCATTTATTGTCAACTGTTAATGTATCAAAATTAAATGCATCCAATGGATTCAATGATAAAAATGTATTCACATGGTAAACAAGTGTTAAATCTAATGTAACCAGTACAGCATAGTTAAGAGAATCGGTCTCCTCTCATTGCAGCTCTGGACAGATAACTACTTTCAGTTGCAAGTCCAGTGAAAATTAAATGCTTCCAGGAACTACCATTGTGCAAACCTTCATATACATACAGCCTAGTCATTGACATGTAGCATCTCACCTCTCATTGGTTTAATATTAGCAATAATCACTGCTTTAAGCACATCAACTTACTAACTTTGGCTCTAGAATTACCTGTCTGTAACATCTGCTTACAAGTTTGACGTGCATATTTACAAATTCAGAGCACAAACTAGTACGTACTGGGTTTATTACTGTAATATTCTTGGCATTTCCTTTCTATATATGCCACAGACAAGAGTCTGTGGTAATAATACCCTAGACAGTCTACCCATACTTTACTCTGCTTTGATGAGATTTCAGATAGTACTGAGTAAAAGCCCACAAGGTGCCCAAGACAATAATATGAAAAATCACATTTTAGGGCCAGTACCAGAGCCTCAATTAAGGAGCTCTCAGCAACTAGAAATAGAGATGTAAAGAATTTCTGAGAGCTCTCTTCAGTACAAGCAGCCTTCAGCTGAGCCAAATCATAAAGATTATTTTACAGGCAAAAACTGACGGATATTTCATGCAGAGACCGAGACCTTCATGTACTTACACATGCCATATACACAGATAAACACAACTATTGCAAAGACTAATCACCCAACGGACAGCAAGCAAGAATTAGCTGGTCATTGCAGCAAGTACTTTATGGGATAATGGCTGAACAGTCAGGGAGGGAAACAGCTGAAAGAAAAAATTAAAAATCAAACTAACACCTAAAGAGATCCTGAAGGAAGAGGTAAGCAGGGAAGCCTTGAGCACTTAACTAACCAGTTCTGAAGGACTCCCTAGAAGGGACTCTGCAGCTGAAATCGTTAGAGGTGTAAGAAGCTATTCTAATTACAATGGCCTTATATGCTCACATCTGACTCCACAAACTATACTGATGCTTGAACAATCAAGCCTATCCCTAAGCATGTGTTAATGGAGAAAGACAGCACGGTATTTGCGCATGCAAAAGCGTGCAGGATGATAGAAGTTCACCGTACATAAGAAAAGCATTCTTCTCTGTCTTTATGAAAAGAGGAGAACATGAGAATATTTCCAAAAAGAACACTTGGTACTTTCCAGAAGAGTTAATAACATGCAGGCAGGATAAGATACCCCTTTGGACAATTAGTCTACAATGAAGCATGGAAACACGAAGTATTCTCTAAATAACCTGGGAACGCTAAAACTAAAGTCCTCCCAGAAGACACAGCTCCCTTCACACAGAACCCTTCCTCATTTTTATTTTTGCTTTTTAACTTGCAGGCAAAATCAAGTCACATACTGACACACTTGTCAGTGGCCCAGAAAAACAAGCATCTCTAAACCTTTGCACTAAGCTATGACTTACTGACTGAGAAGCCAGCATCTTTATGCTTCCAGCAACCCTGTTGTATAAACTAGCCTCTGGCAGGGAGACATAATATAAAACTGAGAGCAATAGTGCCTAAAGTCGCTTTCCCACAAGCCACCTTTATCCATTTATTAACTCTTCATCTTGTATTCTGACTTAACAAAGTGTTGGGGTGAGCTGGAGCCCATTCAGAGACTACCTTCATACCAGACCTTTGCTCCATGACCTTTTCTCTACAAGCATCATATTGTCACAAACTCAAGGGCACTTCAGGCTGGAGTCAGAGCTGAGATGTCCAGCTGGGATAAAGCAGCTGGTCACCACTCGAGGGCAGCATTTCAGTAAAAAAAACAGAACAAAAATGAAGGACACGAAACTGCCGGAATGTTTAGTTCACCATCAAGATTGTTCAGAGGTTGATCTCTAAGCTTTCTGTATTTGTATAAAGAAGGTGGCAATGTGAGCAGAGTACTGAAGTGTAAGCAGTAAAGGAATAAGAGGAATACCAGATAAAGAAGAGGGGAGACTGTATGGCCCCGTTAGTTTGCATATGTCTTAGAAGGAAAGGCAGATGCACCCGCACCCTAATCTCCCAGCCTCCTCCCCAACAGAAACAATTGATCTGAGAGGGGCAAGAAGCTTCTACCAGATCACAGGGAGTTGTACAATTGTGACTTTAAAAGCTAAGGAACAGCACCCAGAAACTGTCAGGATACAAACCAATGACCCACTTGGTCCATTACCACCTTCTTACCTCTACTGACACCGTTGTAATACTACTTAGGACGACTGCCCGAAGTTGATTCCTGTTATAAAAAGCATGAATGCTGCTGGTTTAGTGCCCTATTTACACCTGCTAAAAATAGTCACAGACCAAAAAACACTGAATGACAACGTGAGCTACCAGGCCAATTAGGCCAAATTAAAATATTCCCCCAGGAAGAAAATATATACTAGTAAACATCCTGGAAGGCAAAAAGAACTCTTGGAATAGAAACTTGATATATGACTTCAAATGCACCTTGTCAGCGTTTTGTTACCTTATCCAAAGAGCAGCTTTCCTTAACCAGTGGCAGGATGCTCTCAGAGGAGCATCACTAGGGCCACCACCTTCAGGCCTGGGGAAGCTGTAGTCTGAGGCACCCTCTACACTTAATGAAGACAGGTAATTTCAAAAATGACTCACAGGAAAAAAAAAAAACAAAACAAAACTCATTTGAGTTGCTCTTTCCAAGGCGAGAGTTAAACTTTGTTCTTCCATGAAGGGAAATATTCACAAACAGAATGCCCACCCCACTATTTTCAGCTGATGCTCTTTCTAAGCTCTTTTTTTTCCAGACACATGTACATCCTGAAAGCATACATCACATGAGCAAGCACATGTTTGCTTATCCTAGCTTGTCTTTCAAGTGGGCAGGCGACTGTTTGGGTCTCTGCAAGCAGCTGAAATTCAAGGTTTACAGCTTGAATTTCAGTTACGCTCTTAATCACCCATGTGACTCCACAAATTGACACAAACTGGAGTCTAGACAGACCAAGTCTACTGGCAGTTCAGATTCTATCTTAGACTACTTCAGCTCCATAGCTGCAGCCAGATCCAACCAGAAGGAGAAGAAAAGGCAACAAAAAGATGAAAATGTAGGATGAAAATGATAGACAATTAAGAGAAATAGGGTCAATGAGCAAACATAAGGGAGAATAAGTATAGCTTATGACACAGTGAAAACTCAATAACCAATGTTATTAAGCAGGAATTCTTTATTAAGGTGCAGGGCATGTGGGAGATCTCTCCTCCTAACACGAGCACTGGGGTTCAGAAACAATCATTTCTTATAGAGAGATTAATTATAAGTCTCCACGCATCATCACACGCACATCCGTGTGGTAGCGGGCTCTTGTCCTCCTCCAATGGTCTCTGGAAGGAAGATCAAAGTCTTCCTCATCCTTGCATTTTACACCTTATTGGGTCTTGGCTTGTCCCGCAGTTCTATACCAGTTCAGACTTGTTCTGTGGTTTCTTGGACTATGGTTCTAAAGAATACATTGTTTTTGTAGTTTCAAGCGTGTTATCTTACATAACCATCCTTCATCATCTGTTAAAGAGAGAACACTAATGTGAAAGCAGTCCTAAGGCCCTGGTTCTCTTGCAGGTGTTGAAATAGGCCACATAAACCAACTATAAGCACATAAACTCAATCTGAAAGAGTAGATAAACGTATCAAAAGTACAAATTCCTTTAAACTTCCGCATACCTGTTGCTGGGTGCTATATATTCCTCTCATCACTCAGTAGGTAGCACGTGGAGAGGGAAAGCTTGCTATTCTGATTTGGATTGATGAAGTCAGCAGACATGCAAAAATGTTCTTGGGGATGTTCTGGAGAGCTTCTGTGGATTCCCTGATGAAGCAATTTGAGGTACACTTGATAAAGGACAGACCTGTTTGAAGCCTGTAATTGATTGCTATCACACTAAACCCCAATATTGAGGAGTTAAAAGGGCTGTTTGATTATATTTTTAAGTCTTCCTGAGCTAAAACAAATCTAAAGGAGTGTATAAAATAAACAAGTTATTCTTGATCTGTTAGAACATGTTATACAAAATTACTAGTAAAAAATAAGCATAAAAAAGGAACTGTAATAACATATGAAAGCATTTCTTCCCTTTGTGGTTCTTTAAGTAAAATTCCTTTTGGCTTTAAAAGAGCTGTGACTGGAACTACTTTGGGAAAGTGAGGTGCAGAATGACACTTTAAAGAAATAACACCCATTCACAAATCTTGAATTGAATATTTTTTGAAAAATCTATGTGAATAAATAATTTCTAGTGTTGAATCACCTGCTTACAGATTTTCCAAAAGAAAAAATCCTATCCAATGGAAAATTGAGAGTGAAAAGCCACTAACAGAGAAGTAACAGGGTGAAGACAAGACACTCTTTATCATCATCCCTCTGGCTATTTTGCCCAGCTCTTACACGTGACAGAGCTGTCTTTCTTACACTCACTGGGTTTACACATCAGTGGAGGTGCCACTATCTATCATATTACATGTAGATTTACTGGATTCATTGCTTTTTTAATTAAAAGATGCTAAAGCAGGGGTTAATTGCACTGAATTTCATTTCAGCAGGGAAAGGAAGACATTAGTGTTACCTTGGCACCAAAAGGCTCAGCATTAATGGCAGTGTGGAATAATGGTGAGAATCCTGCACACAGAGGTCTTAGCTGAGATGCAGGTGCATGTGAACAGAGGCAGCTTATGGAAGCAGCAGTTCGCATGGACAGCTGAGGCAGTGTGAAGAGAAACACACAGGAGCTAAAAACACGTTTGCACTGAAGCATTCTGCAATGACTAATAGTACAACACAATGTGAAAGAACAGCTTTTAACATTAATTTCACTTTGGAAATTGAAATCAAATACAGTATCATGAGGTCCAATGATAAAGGACTCACTCAAAAAGCTGCCTTGATGCCATTCATATTTACCTCCATGTTTATAGCACACTGTTTTTGGCAACCCTCTATGATCCCCCCCTTCCAAAATGAGCATGATGTGCTCCCATCATCTTGAAGCAGGGTTTACATTGACAACAACAGATAAGCAACATAAGGCATCACCACCTGCAAATCTTGGGAGGTAAAAGCTATGTTCCCAGTATCTCCTGACACTAATATGCTGGCTAAACAATGTAAAATGGACAATGTTATTGATCATTATGAGGTTAGTCAACATTTACCCACCTGCTACACATAATTTGAGGTTGCATAGATCATTAGCAAGGCACAAATATAAGGAAGGATACAGCCTGATATTAATTGTAAACTGAATACATTTAACGCAAAACTCATTACAGGACAGCAGATACAGTCCCAGGACACCTTCCTAACAAATGTATTTTAGTGTAGAATGGTATTTTATGTAGTTTATGGTGTTAGTGGCTATGTATCCTGCTGCTCAAATGTTTCCTCCTTCTGTACTGTTGACTTCACTGCCTGGTAACTTATTAACCAGACAGAACTGTGAACATGTGCTTAACATTTTATGACTTAAAGGAAAAGCTGACAAACAATAAAAAGTCTAAAAAAGAGAACTGAGTAAAAAAAAAAAAAGAGAACCTGAAGGCCAGAGGCTGTCCCTGAAAAGCCACTGTAAAGTTTGTCCCACACTCCTTCAAAGCAGTGTCAGCAGCAACTCCCTGCCAGGTACTGCCTGGTGGCCCCACGGGCCAATACTACCCAGTCCAATAGTGCCATGGATGGTCCCCTCTCAGATGCAGATGTGCAACACCCAGGTACACGGTGATTCCACCTTGTTCTTTGCAGTGGAAATAGCTATGAATTGCCCAGAGACTGCCTGCCCTTTCAGCATGCACAGGTAGAAAACAAGTATCAGTCAAAAGATGTAGTTAGGAAGCAGAGGTTGACTGGTATCATCATCCTCCAGCAGATCACACCAAAAACCACATGTCTGGAAGAAACAGAACACATCTGTGATAGTACAAGCCAGGCCTCACAATGGGTCCCAAAACACTTGCATCCTTTCCTACGTAAGACCAACTGCTCATATCAGAAAGGAACTTGGAGCACTCACAATAGTAGGTGATGTGTAAGTAAAGCTAGAGGCCATGAAGAATGGATAATCAATGCAGCTCAGAGATACTCAGCCTCTGCGAATGCTAGGGGAGGGAAATGAATAAAACTATTGGCATCTTAATCAAAGACAAAAAATTCTCTGGGAAGGCAAACCCACAGCTCAGAATGTTGCAACACTGTCCTGTAACTTTATTACAGAAGCCCACAGTAACCTCTGCTAAGAGTGTTAAATAATAATGGCTCACAGCTGCTACTGCTACATAATGGGCTTATTTTGATGAGGAGTATGTGCACA
Source organism: Todiramphus chloris collaris (assembly GCA_025345505.1). Taxonomy (NCBI): domain Eukaryota; kingdom Metazoa; phylum Chordata; class Aves; order Coraciiformes; family Alcedinidae; genus Todiramphus; species Todiramphus chloris. The sequence continues at coordinate 939,702 of JANVCC010000036.1, forward strand.
GCTTAAGTAACTACTTTCCTTTTGAAATTCACACAAGATCCTCTCTCCCTACTACAATTAATTGCAGAACGCAGGACTATTATTCTCAAATGGCAGGATTTGTCTCTGATCTCTGTCCTACATTAATTTTTTTTTTCCTCAGAGTTTGCAGCATGAGCAGAAGTGGACAGCATAGCTTGACACACAACTTATTACCAGGGGGTAGTCTTCTTTTGCCTATTCTGTCCTCATTACTGTGCCTCTGCCCACATGTAGACCCCCACAAGGATTCTTTTTTTCATTGCCTCTGAAATTAAAACATCCCTGTCTTACATCAGTACAACTATTACAAATGGTAATGTCCTTGGCTTGCATCATCATTAATCAAAGTTAGGAAATGCTTGCTGTTTCATTTAATCCTTTACTAAGCAAATTTGAGTTTCGTTACTGACAAAGTAGCTAATGAATATCTGATCATTAACATAATGATTAGCTAGCTAGAAGGCACTCTCTACTGTATTATTTTGGCATTAAATCATATGGTCCATCCTAAACACAGTGGATAAGGGTCTCTCTTTTAGAAGATGGATGACTTTAGTCTGTTGACCTACATCATATTTAAAATAAATCACAATGACTGTGCACTTACTGGTCTAGGTATGAATGATTTTCACTGATAAAGTGGCCGCTAAGTATCCAATACTAACTGGAAGTCCATGGACTGCATGGACTTAAATACTGCTAGTTATTTAGAAATTCCATTGTGAAGCCCTACAAGAGTAGAGAGGAAGAATCCTCAGAACAAATTCAGAAGGACAGAGGCAGTGAGAGAGATATTCCAAAATGGAATGATTTATTCGAGTTACCTTTAACTACGGCTACGTGAGTAAATATTGTAATATTTGCTTCTATGCATCTTTTCTGTCCTTACCCAATGCCTGTACAAGGAGTTTATAGAAGAATGCAATGCTAGTATTGTCTAGATCTGACCATGGCCCTGGGGAAAAAATGCAGAAAGTGGTTTCCTCCTCTTCAGACTCAGCACTAGGGAACCCTTAGCTCAGGCAGGTACTTCACAATGCTTCAACGAAAGCTGAAATTAAAGCTTCCACATTTAAAAAAGCATGTTTTCTAGCTGCTATTGTTACAGCAGGAACCTCCCAAATGTGAAATGAGTAATAGACACACCAATGTCTGCACGTCAGCCTCGGAACAATGACTCAGAGGAATGAACTCCTCTGTCCCATTTCAGTCTGCTGAAAGTGTCCAGTCCCCAGTTATAGGACTTCAGTGCTAGCAATTACCTACAGAATTACTGATTTTAATGCAAGAAACAGCTTTGGGCACAAACAGCTCCTTAGAAGTTGAAGCTACTCGCGGGGCGGGTGGAGGGGAAGGAATCACGTAACCAGTAATGAAAAAACAGAAAAGACAGAGAACATGAAGTCAGTAGTGCCAAGAGACTCCCCTGCTGAACAGAGAACTTCTTGACCAGGAAGAAACCCAGTAACTTTAATTGCCATACAGCCCCTTCCCATCAGGAAACACCTATGTGTGTCAATAAGGTGCTGATTCAGACATCAGGAGGGAAAATATTGCCATGGGGAAGTGAGACTCCCAAAGCAGGGACTCTTTCTAACGTGTCAAGTTTGACATCCCTGCACCGAACGCTCTCACTTACAGGGGTGGGTAACCAGTGCAAACCATTTCTTCCTGCAGCCTGCCAGAGAAGCTTGTTCACTTCTCTGAAGTCTCATGGGGTGATCCAGCAAGCAGAGAGTGCAGGCAATGGCAAATGTGCACTGCAGTGACAACCCAAGCCCTAGTTAGTATGCCATTCTACCCAGGTCAGACAGGGATCTGGCGACTAACAGTCTCTCAGGGCCTTTCATCTTAAACTTAAAGCCAAGAAATCCTACGCAAGATAGTATTTTCCTTGGCTTTCATGAGATCATAGGCCACTCCACGAGGGTATTTCAGTAGCATGGATACCGCATTCTCACTGCTAACACAATTTTCTTTCTTAAAAAAGAATTCTTCGCAAGACACTTCCCATTTCTTCTGCAACTCATTCTGAATACGTATTAAAATACAGGTAAAAATCAGTTCTATAACTGAAGCTCAAATTTTTGACTCAGTTTTTGGTTTAGGGGGTATTCACTTTACGTAAAGAAAAGGCAGCCAGATTATGTAATCTGTCTTGTAATCTTGGCGACATCCCAGATCCAAATGTTCCTCTGGCTATAATATGGATTTTGGGGCAAGAAACATCTCCACAACTTGCTAATGCAAAGGAAACATAATCCAGCAACTCCAGAAGAAAGGAAAAAGCCTCATACATATCCTTGAAAAGATCTATTACTAAAATAAAGCTTTCAGCATGAAAATATCTGTGGTATCGCTATACTACTGCAAGGGATGTTTCTGCTGTTCTCAGTTGTGAAAGAGTCTGTGACCTTTGGAAGAGAGGACAGGTCTCTTCTGTAGACTATAAAGGTGTTGTGAAGCAATGAAGGGAGAAGATTAGGAGGGCCAAAGCACAGCTAGAGCTTAACCTTGCTAAGGCTGTTAAGGATAATAAAAAATGTTTCTATAAATACATTAGCAACAAAAGGAGAATTAGGGAAAATCTCCATCATTTATTGGATGCAGAGGGAAACTTAGTAACGAAGGATGAGGAGAAGGTTGAGGTGCTTAATGCCTACTTTGCCTCAGTCTTCAGCAGTGGAAGGAACTATCCCCTGGACATCCAGCCTCACAAGCTGGGAGACAGGGAGGGAAAGCAGAATGAGGTTAGCATGATTAAAGAGAAGGTGGTCAGTGATGTTCTACGCCACTTGGATGCACACAAATGTATGGGACTGGATGGGTTACACCCAAGGGTGCTGAAAGAGCTGTCGGATGTGCTCACCAAGCCACTTTCCATTATTTATCTGAAGTCCTGGCTAACTGGGGAGGTCCCAATGGACTGGAGGTTTGCAAATGTGACACTCATCTACAAGAAAGGCAGAAAGGAGGATCCAAGTAACTATAGACCTGTCAGTCTGACCTCGGTACCAGGGAAGGTCATGGAGCAGATCATCTTGAGTGCTCTTACAAGCTGCATAGAGGGCAACCAGCGGATCAGGCCCAGTCAGCATGGGTTTAGGAAAGGCAGATCTTGCCTGATGAACCTGATCTCCTTCTATGACAAGATGACCCGACTATTGGACAAGGGAAAGGCTGTGGATGTGATCTACCTGGACTTCCGGAAGGCTTTTGACACTGTTCCCCATAGATTTCTAATGGAAAAACTGGCTGCTCATGACCTGGATGAGAATAGGATCTGCTGGATCAAGCACTGGCTGGACGGACAGGCCCAGAGAGTAGTGGCCAATGGTACTAAATGCAGGTGGCAGGTCAGAAATGGTGTTCCTCAGGGCTCAGTGCTGGGGCCATTTCTATTTAACATCTTTATTGGTGATCTTGATGAGGACATGGAGTCTATCATCAGTAAATTCGCAGATGACACCAAGTTAGGCAGGTGTGTGGATCTGCATGAAGATAGAGAGGCTCTCCAGAGACTGGGATAGACTGGATTGCTGGGCCACTGCTAATGGTCTGAGTTTCAACAAGGCCAAGTGCCAGGTCCTGCACTTGGGCCACAGCAACCCCATGCAACGCTACAGGCTTGGGGCAGCGTGGCTGCAGAGCTGTCTGGGGGAGAGGGACCTGGGGGTTAGAATAGACAGGGAATGAACATGAGCCAGCAGTGTGCCCAGGGGGCAAAGAAGGCCAAGGGCATCCTGGCCTGGATCAGAAACAGGGTGAGCAGCAGGAGCAGGGAGGTGATTGTCCCCCTGTGCTCAGCACTGGGGAGGCCTCCCCTCGAGCGCTGTGTCCAGTTTGGGGCACCTCAGCACAAGAGAGATCTCGAGGGGCTGGAGCGGGTGCAGAGGAGGCAACGAAGCTGGGCAAGGGACTGGAGAAGAGATCGTATGAGGAGCGTTTGAAGGAGCTGGGTCTGTTTAGCTTGAGGAAGAGGAGGCTGAGGGGAGCCCTCATCACTCTCTACAGCTCCCTGAAAGGACAGTGTAGAGAGGCTGGTGCTGGGCTCTTCTCTCAGGTCATTAGGGACAGAACCAGAGGGAATGGCCTAAAGCTGAAACAAGGGAGGTTTAGACTGGACACTAGGAAAAAATTCTTCATGGAAAGAGTGGTGAAATATTGGAATGGGCTGCCCAGGGAGATGGTTGAGTCCCCATCCCTGGATGTGTTTAAACATCGCTTGGATGTGGTGTTGGGGGACATGGTCTAGGGGTGAACT
>JANVCC010000036.1:948986-979262 GCA_025345505.1 Todiramphus chloris collaris
GCGCGGCGGGAGCGCCGCGCGCCGAGCCCAGGCCTCCGCTGTCGCTGCCGCTGCCGCTGCCGGGCGGGCGGCGCCTGAGGGGCGGGGGAGGCGCGCCATGCCCGGGGGCGCGGCGGCTGTACCGGCTGCACCGGCTGCGGAGGCGGTGCCGACCCGCGGTCGCTGAGGCGCGGCGGGAGCATGGCCGAGTCGCTGCGGGAGGAGCCGGCGGGAGGGCCGGAGTCGGAGGCCGAGCTGTCGCAGCGGCTGGCCCGCACCAAGGCCCGCTCGTATGGGAGCACGGCGAGCGTGGCGGCGCCGCTTGCCGAGCGCTACGTGGAGCACCGGCTTAGCGCCGGGGACACGCTGCAGGGCATCGCGCTCAAGTACGGCGTCACGGTAAGGCGAGCGCTGTGGGGCGGCCTGCCGGCCCGGGGGGCCTGGGCGGCGGCGGGGCGAGCCGGGCAGGGGCGCAGCCCTGGTAGCGGCCGCTGGTTCCCGCAACAGCGGAGCGCAGTTGTTAACGCTCGGAAAGTAACGGAGCAAGGAAAGGCACTGGGAGCGGAAAGCAGCTGAGGGATAATAGGATGAAGTTGCCCCATAAGGCTTTTCCTACCTATAGCGGGCAGAAGACTGTTCTCACCATCGATGCTAGTTTTAGTTACGGTGTTTATAATACTGACGTCTGCCCTGCTTGGAGGGGTCAGCGCCCGGTGCTGGTGGTAAATGGCAGGAGTTTGCAGTGCCCGAGGCAGGACACGGCGCCTTTTGCAACTTAAGCATGAAACCGGTAGGGGCTGGGTTCACAGGCCTGGCCAGTGGCCTCCAGGAAGGGACATGCATTTGCTCCCCTCGAGTGAACTTGTCCTCTCATGACAGTTCACCACTACACTCACTTCAGGTTAAAAAAAGATAATGTAATTAAAAGTCTCTTGAAAAGAATCATTATTTTGAGATTGACACCTAAGCTGTAACAAAAGAAAAGAAATTCAGGTAGCTTCAGGGCTAAAAATTTTTCCTTTGTTATCTATCTATCTATCTATCTACCTACCAACTTAGCTGTGATTTACAACCAATGTGAAAACATTGCTCTTTTTCTGCTCTCTTCCTTAGAGAAAAACATTTACTTCTGAGGGAAATGTTGAAAGGCTTACCCCAGCCTAAGGCATGCAGAGTCCACTAGGCTCTACCAGCACGCCCTAACACGCTGCCATTCCCCAAGCTCACCTACCCTGCCTTCATTACAGCTTATCTGGGGCTGAGTGAGCTACCAACTGATGTGTCTATAAGCAGCTTCAGTAGTCCCAACGTGCAGAACTGCTTGGGGCTGAGCAGCTGGTGAGCATAGCTAACAGCATGGTATTAGCACAGTCAGCATCACTACCACATCAGCCTCAAAGAGTGCTTGCCATTTGGGCTGTTTTCTAGAGGAGGCACAGTGCAGTCCCAGATTCATAGGTTCAAGCTGGAATGGGGGTGAAAGATGTACTAAAGCCTTCCAGCAGCTTAGACAGCATTCAGCCTTTAGTGAAAGGAGATAAAAGTCTATTTCCCTTCCCTTAAAGATTAAGCCACTTTTGACCAAATATTGTTTACAAGAGTAACGACATATTAGATTTACTTTAGTCTCCATTAAAAAAGGTTTTGCTCACTATGGGGACAAAGCAAAGTGACCTGAGCTGCTCACTGGATTTCTTTGAATTAGTTTTGGCAGTGCTTTCCATAGAGGATCAAGTCTCTGTCCTGCCTACGTTGTTCTTCATTAAGAAGTGGTTTTGCTCACTGCAATAAGTGAAAAATATGCACAGATTACTAAAACAGTAGTTTTCTAGGGAAAAAAAAAGGCATTTTTAAACACTTTAAAACTATTTCATCTCGGGTCTTCACTGTAGTGTGGATCAAACCTGTAGTCTGAAAAGCAGGCTTAATTTGAGAACCATAAACTTTGTTCATAGTATGAGTCTAATAAACTTTTGCAGTGCTACTGATGCATTTGAGTATTAATGCTGGGGTTTAAAACATCTCATTTGTTATTTGGTTTAACGGTGCTAGTATTCTGCTTAAGAAACCAGAGCTGCATCATTATGGACTTCAACTGAGAAAGATTAAACTGACGTGAAATGTCCGTAAGAGCGGTGCCAAGTTAGCTGAAACCAGCCATTGTGTTTCTGCTTTGATGGGTTTCAGCCCAAGGTAGAAATATATGCAAACACGTTTGCTTTCATCAAAATGAAGACATACATGTTTACACAACAAGAAGGGCTGACTTCCTCTAAAGAGTCATCTACTTTCTGCATGCTTTCTTCTTGGCTAGAAGTGGGAATTTCTGTAACAGGAACATCAGAATTATCTTGAGCTGCCATTGCCACTGGTATTACTGTTTATAGAAGTTTCCCCCTGTGGTTTTCCTCACTGTGAGTTACTTTGCAGCAAGAGACATCCTATCCAGTGCCTGCCTTGGCATGACATAGCATGGACAGTTTAAGATGGGTGAAAAGCTAGGGGAGAGAGTGTGATCAGTATGCCCTGTTTGGCCTCATCCTTTGCCCTTAACCCATCTTGCCCAGGTACTGGCTATTAATTTTGTATGGCCCGTGTTCAATATATCTTTCTTTGAACACGGTTAGGTGAATTAACACTGTGGATTAGTGTATATTTATGGTTCAGTTGGACCATACAAAAGGTATCCCTTGAGGGGAGGAGGAAGAGGACTAGTTCTTTATCAGTAGAAGCAATTTTGATGGATTAGGTCACCGGTTTATGCATTAGTGCTGCTTCAGTTAAAGTATTAGGACCAAAGGCTTTAGCATATGCTTTGACTGTTATAGGTCTGTAGCTAACAGAAATCTGTTTTCCTAGCACTAAAACTAGCATCAATTCCTGATCTCTGTACATTTATGAATGTATCAAGTCATATATACTGCTCATTCTACAACTCAATGTTACACATATGAAGTAAACTGCTCAATGTTCTTTTTAGAACCAGGTCTTTCCTTTTTCATTGTTACTCAGTGTAGAGGTGCAGTCTTTAGATGCCACAAGATAGTATTTAAAAAGTATTTTTGTAAGAAAACCACAGAGGTAGAGTTACAGTGAAGTAGGATAGAGAACAGCACTACAGTGCATAATTTATCAGCTATTGAAGCATCACCTTCCAACTCCCCCATAGCAGAGATCTCAGTTTGCAGCTTTTGTGTTGTATTTTTAGAGAAAAGCTCCAGCTAGCATTTTAAACATTTTTTGATACCCGTCAAGACAGACAACTTTTAGACATTTTGACAATTGACATTTAAACTAGCATATGATGGCCATTATAGGTCTCATTACTAAGTCAGGTGAAGCTTGCTTTATGCCTTTCAGATGGTACTCAGCTTGGGAGAGAATTTAGAGATACACCATATACTGTGTAAGACTAACTAAAAATAGTTTCAAGGCTTCAGTAACTGGAAGAGTAATGAACTTCTCTTACTTGAAGTAGCATTCATTCACATATTAGTTACTCAGCTTTTGAAAGTGATTATTAAATCTAATCATTCCATCATTTTAGCCATTTGCAGCAACAAATTTGTATTGTCTTTGAGAATACTATTTTTGTGTATCTAATGGATAGAAACACTACTGAGCTTTACTGCACCATTTTCACTACTGTCACTCTCCCAGACACCTAGGCCTTTCAAGATAGCTTCTCCTTTTTATTTTTCACAGAGAAAGATCTCATCAGGCTTCCAGGACCTAAGGAAATGCGTTCATACATGACACCAGATCTGTAATGGCTCTGCAGCAGATACTCTTACCACACAGTACAGGTCTACATTGCATGCATGAATCTATTCCAGTTCTGTAAGTGGCCACACAGTTTCCCATCTGCACAAAGAAGAAAGAGTAACATGTCTACTGTTTTTCCTTGGTTTTAGACAGCTTCCCCACTAGAATGTTCAGTGGAAGAAACACACAGGGGTGTTAACTCAGTTATCTGTTATCACTGGTCTTTTCTTCTGGAATTGGGAAGGACTTGAAGTAGTGTCAGAGCAAAGTTTAGAGTTTTAAGACTGACAGGTTTAAGATGGTAGAGCAATTTTTTCCTTATCTGAGTGCTGAACTGAAGATATTTCAGACTTTGAAGTAGCGAGTGGCTAGTGCTTAAGAGTGCTCATCTTTTTTTGAGCTAGAAGCATATGACTCCTATGATTGGCAGACTTGCAGTCTTACTTAGTTTAGTTCCATAAAATAGATGAGTTTGGTGTTGATCATAATGTAGATTTTTTTTACTGGACAAACGCAGCCGCTAGTCTACGCAGCTGCAGTAGAGTGTTCAAGAGTCCCCCATTCATTTCACTGCCTGACTTTTCAGTGAAAATCAGGACTTTGCCCAAAGTCTGAACCTGTTACATGAGTAAGGGGAGAAAATACTATGGATGACGCATATGCTGCTCTTCCAAGACTTGTAGTGCTCACTGTTCATCACTAGCATGTCCTAAAATGCTCGAGGTACCTTTATTACCCCATGTTTGTATTGTACATGCTTTTAACCAGAGTTCACCTACAGCAGCTGTTAGCAGTTCCAAGCCTTAACTCTAATAAATCCAGATCAGCGGCACTTTTGCAATAGAATTTTTATTCTCTGGCAAGTTGTTCATGTGAGCCTGTATATAGATTGGAAGACTGTTCAAGAAAAGCATCTTTAGGTAGTGCAAGACTTGAGACAGAACAGTATCTGCAAGTCAAGTCTACACAAAAGAAAGAAGCTAGGGTGTTGAGTTAACAAGGCGAAGACAGAGCATACATCTGAAATCACTTTGATGCAAGAAGAAATAGTTTCCTAAAGTCATTGCTGTTGCAAAGAAAGCACAGATTTATTGTAACTAAAAGTTACTGTATTGCTGCAGAATATAATACTTTGCCAAAACCTAATAACTTATTTTTCCTATCTTTTTCAGATGGAACAAATAAAGAGGGCAAATAAACTGTTCACTAATGACTGTATATTTCTGAGGAAAACCCTGAATATTCCTGTTATATCGGAGAAACCATTGCTGTTCAATGGACTTAATTCACTGGAGTCTCCTGAGAATGAAACGGTTGAGAGTTCCCCTTCTTGTGATGAAGGACTAGTGACAGTTCAGGAGGAAAGTAGCTCTTCTCCCAGTCCTCAAGAGCCTGACAATCAGCCCGCTGCACCGGAAGAACTATCTGCCAAAGATTTCCTACAGAGGTTGGACTTGCAGATTAAGTTGTCCAAACAAGCAGCCAGAAAACTAAAAGATGACAATGTCAGGTAAATGCCACTTTCAGCATTAAGCATCTTAATCTCATAGAAAAAGCAGTATCTTTTGACCACTGCCACAGTGGTTGCCCCCTCACTTACGTAGGCCTCCCAGGAAGAGTATAGAAGGACTTAGAACGAGAATGAACTTCAGTAGTATTTATTTTCCCATGTCCTTGGCACAAGCTTCCTCAGCTTGTTCACAAGCGGTTTCCTGGGCTGGTTTTCTGGCCTGTTTATTCTCTACAGGCATTGCCTTAGTGGGCGAGGCCAAAGTGGCCTCTTTCGTGACACAAAAGGTATGACTGCAGGGGACTGGTATTGCATCTCTTACCAGAGAGCTAGAGACAGGTTGTTCCTGAAGATACGTACTTTGTTTTTGCAGTTCTAATGCAAAACTTCCATCATTCAGGTTCACTTCACATGCTCTGATTTGGAGTGCAAGCAACATTTTTCATGTTAAGAAAAAGTAACCTTTCAAGACCAAATCTACTGAGCGTGGAGTCCCATCATTTTACGGAGTTAAGGGGTTATTTCAGCAACTTAAACTTTCTTCAGTAGCCAAAAGTTTGAGGGGGAGCAGTATGTTGAGTTTAGCAATTGGACAAGCCTCATTTGGAGAAATATCCCGTAAGACAATTTAAGGTAATTCATTACCTATTGCGCTCCACGTACAACTTCCCATTGCCAGAAGGACACTAGTTTGTAGAGTTACAGTCTCAGGGAAGGCTGGAAAACTTTCACAGAATCACAGAATTTCCTAGATTGGAAAAGACCTCTAGTTCAGTCATTAACCTAACACTGAGAAGACCTTGGCTAAACCATATCCCTCAGCACTACATCTACATGGTTCTTAAATACCTACAGGCACCGGGGACTCAACCACTTCCCTGGGCAAGCTGTTCCCGTGCCTGAGAACTGGTTCAGTAGAGAAATACTTCCTCATATCTAATCTAAACTTCCCTGGGCACAACTTAAGGCCATTTCTTCTTGTTCTATCACTTGTTACTTGGGATAACAGACTGACCACCATCTCTCTACAACTTTTTTTCAGGTAGTTGTAGAAAGAGGTGTGTCCCCTCAGACTCCTTTACTCCAAGCTAAACAACCCCAACTCTCTCAGCTGCTCCTCATAAGACATGTGCTATAGGCCCTTCACCAGCTTTGTTGCACTTCTCTGGACGTGTTCTAGTGTGTTAGTGTCCTTGTAGTGAGGGGCTCAAAACTGAATACAGTACTCAGGATGCAGCCTCACTAGTGCCAAGTACAGGGGTAGAATCACTTCCCTGGTCCTGTTGGCCACAACATTCCTGATCCAGGCCAGGATGCTGTTGGCCATCTTGGCCACCTGGGCACACTGCTGGCTCATGCTCAGCCTGCTATCAGTCAACACCCCTAGGTCCCTTTCTGATGAGCAGCTTTCCAGACACTCCTCCCCAAGCCCTTGGTGCTGCCGGGGGTTGTTGTGGCCAAAGTGCAGAACTCATTATTTGGCCTTATTAAAATTCATACCAGGGTCCTTGGCCCATCGATCTAGTCTGTCTACATCCCTTTGCAGAACCTCCCTACCCTCGAGCAGGTAGACACTTCCACCCAGCTTGGTGTCATCTGCAAACTTATTGAGGGTGCACTTGATCCCAGTCAAGTCATCAATAAAGATATTAAACAGAACTGGCCCCAGTACTGAGCCTTGGGGGACACTGGCCACCAACTGGATTTAACTCCATTTACTGCCACGCTTTGGGCCCAGCCATCCAGGCAGGTTTTTTTATTCAGTGAAGCCTATGTTCATCCAAGCCATGAGCAGCCAGTTTCTCCAGGAGAATGCTCTGGGAGACAGTGTCAAAGATTTTACTAAAGTCTAGATAGACAACCACAGCCTTCTACTCATCCACTAAGTGGGTGATCATGTTCTAGGAGAGCAGGTTAGTCAAGAAGGACCTGCCCATGCTGACTGGGCCTGATCATCTGATTGTCTTACATGTACTGCATGATGGTACTTGGGATGATCTACTCCATCAGCTTCCCCAGCATGTTAAGACAGTTGTCAATTATATTTTAAAGCCTGGAAGGAGGAAGTCTCTCTGCTGGTTGATGAGGATTGGGTTAGAAATCAGTGGCATAAACTGAACACATATGTCCATGGGCCCTGGTGGGCTGCACGCACGAGTGCTGAGGGAGCTGGTTGATGTTGCTCTAACACTCCCCACCATTTTTGAAAGATCATGGAGAACATGTGAGGTGCCTGAGAACTGGAGGAAAGCCAGTGTCACTCTAGTCTTCAGAAAGGGCAAGAAGAAAGACCCTGGTAATTACAGACCAGTCAGCCTCACCTCCATCCCTGGAAAGGTGATTGAGCATCTTGTTCTGAAGCTCATATCTCGGCACACAGAAGAAAAGGAGGTTATCAACAGTAGCCAGTATGGATTCACGAAAGGGAAGTCCCATCTGACTAATCTGATAGCCTTCTCTGATGGTGTGACTGAATGGGTAGATGCAGGGACAGCAGTGGATGTTGTCTACCTTGACTTCAGCAAGGCTTTTGACACTGTCTCCCATAACATCCTTGGGGGTAAGCTCAGGAAGTGTGGGTTAGAAGAGCGGCCAGTGAGATGGGTTGAGAACTGGCTGAACAACAGAGCTCAGAGGGTTGAGATCAGTGGTGCAGAGGCCAGCTGGTGACCTGTGAGTAGTGGTGTTCCCCAGGGGTCAGTTCTGGGTCCAGCCTTACTCAACATCCTCATCAATGCCCTGGATGAGGGGATGGAGTGTACCCTCAGTAAGTTTGCTGATGGTACTAAACTGGGCGGAGTGGCTGCTACACCGGCAGGCTGTGCTGCCATCCAGCAAGGTCTGGACAGACTGCAGAGCTGGGCAAAGGCAAACCTAGTGCAGTTCAACAAGGGGAAGTGTAGAGTCCTACACCTGGGGAGGAACAACACCATGCACCAGTACAGGTTAGAGGCAGACCTGCTGGAAAGCAGCTCCATGGAGAGGGACCTTGGCATCCTGGCGGACAATAAGTTACCCATGGAACAGCAATGGGCTCTTGTGGCCAAGAAGGCCAATGGTATCCTGGGGTGCATAAAGAAGTGTGTGGTCAGCAGGTCCAAGGAGGTTCTCCTCCCTCTCTACTCTGCACTAGTGAGACCACATTTTGAGTATTGTATTTAGTTCTGGTCTCCCCAGTTCAAGAAGGACAGGCAAATACTAAAGAGTGTCCAAGGGAGAGCTACAAAGATGATGAAGAGAGTGGAACATCTCTCTTGTGAGGAAAGGCTGAGAGCCCTGGGGCTGTTTAGCCTGGAAAAGAGAAGACTTCTCAGTCTTCCTCTCAGGGATCTTATGAATGTGTCCAAATATCTGAAGGGTGGGTGTCAAGTAGAAGGAGCCAGTCTCTTCTCAGTGGTGCCCTGTGACAGGACGACAGGGAATGGTAGCAAGCTGAAACACAGGAAGTTCCACCTCAACGTGAGGAAAAACTTCACTGCGAGAGTGACAGAGCCTGGAACAGGCTGCCCAGAGTCCTGTAGAGACTTTCAGAACCCACCTGGATCTGTTCCTGTGTGGCCTGCCCTGTGTGTTCCTGTGCTGGCAGGGGGCTGGACTCGATGATTCCAACCCCTACAGTTCTATGATTTTCTTCTTTAATTGATTACATGAAAGAAGCAAAATAGCTGTTGGAACTTTTGTTCTTTATTCCCTCAGTCACTTGCATTGTTACATTTGAAACAAGGTGTTTGAAACAAGAGTGTCTATCCAAATGTGCTGCTGTTGAATCCCACAGATCATTAGACATCTGTATCTGGCACGGATTAGAATAGGTGTTGACCCAGCAGTTAACCTGGGTGATAGGAAACAACGGTCTCTGCCAGAGGCAGTTATTTCAACACCCCTTCAAGAAAATACCATGCTAATTTACAGAAGGATATTTACATAGACCTTGCTGCACCATGCCAGGGCAGATACAGTGACACCACACAAACAGTACACTGCTACTACTAACATCCATTTCCTGTATTGCTTAAGTTACACTTGGAGAAGTGAGGGCCTGGTACCAGATTTCTCCTAAAGGAGGATGAGTTATCTTCCCACCTCCTGTTTAGATTTAGTAGGTAATTTTGTTAATTATGCATAGAGCACAGTTTTGGGGTTTTTTTTGTTCATGATGCTACAGGAAGCATAAACTGAGGAACACATTGGTGTGGATTTAGGCTAGATATGAAACTGTAATAGCAAGTAGATAAGCATTAATGTGATCTACTCATGGCAGCTGCCTTTCACTATTAGCCTTTATGTAAGCATGTGGCTAGATCTGCATGTAATACAACTTCTACTGGAGAGCAGTCAATTATTGCTTAATGAATCCCCTGATCAGGCATATTTCCTCAAGGTGCAACTCTTGGTGAACGGTTTAAGGCGCTAAGACCTGTTTGTTTTGAGCAACATTGTTGTGATAGGGCAAAAGAAATACTAAAGAAAAGTATTTTTGAAAAATATTAAAGTGTTCATGTAATTGTAGCATGTCACTAATTCCCATATTTACGTATTAGGGAAGAATACCCATCATTAGTTTTACCCACACATGGGAAAAAAGCAACTTTTAATAGTTTGAGAAAATAGAGTAGTGCTTCGTCTTGCCCAGAATGCTGTTACGCATGTTCCATGATGCTTTTTGTATCAGACAATTGAACACCAGATCCAGAGTTCTTAACATTGTAGAGTGGTATGATGGTAGCCTAGAACACTAGGGCCATGTACTGTGCTGCTGGGACAGGTCACATCTTTCAGCATCAGCCTTTTGGTGACTCAGTTTGAAAACCTTGTAGCTGGGTGAGCCACTAGAATCACTGCTGCTTTTATGAGCCAATGCAATCTACTTGTCTGCAGCACTGCAACAGAGCATGTGTTGTCATCTGCTCAGCTGCCCTGACCTGAACCTAGGAACAGTAGAGTGTTGAACCATTTGAAACTGCTAACTAATTGAGTTCATATGCCAGTTGTTCACCATTATTGGCTATCATCTAAGAAAACAGGTAACCTCAATAAAAGAGGCTGCCTGTGGAGAAACCTGTTTCCAGGTTTCCAAAAGGTATTAACTCATGAACTCAGATTGCTGCCTTGTTTAATTGTAGATTCTAGAAGCGTGCAAGCACTGGATTCGAGTTGACTTGTTCACACTCAGGTCATACAGAAGTGGTCACCAGCATTTTTTCTTGTGGTTCGATACATCCAATAGCTTGCAGTAGATGTTTTTCAGCTTCTATAACCTGCTGGACAAAGTGGCAACAGCAAATAGGAAGAGACAGCACTACAAAGCATTGTGATGCTGTGCTGTTCCTTTCCCTTTGCCCAAAGGACAATGTTGCACTTATCTACCCTTTGCAATTTTAAGCATATTACAAGTAAAAAAAATAAATAGTTTGAGCATTAAACATACACACACTGCCACATTGTTGCTTGTGGGCCACGGACCAGAGCTGCTACTCTGCAGTTTTATTTCATATAAAGCTTGGCTTGTTTTTAAGCCTTCAGAATAGAGCATTTCCAGGCCATTACCTTTGTGTGGGGTAGCATGTTGTAGACCTCATCACATAGCTGACTACAGCAGCCTGGGACAGAAGATTAAAAGCTGTTCTTGCCAACTGTAGCATGCCTGAGCCTTGGTTAGAAATTTTGCCCACTATAGACATTCCCTGCTTTGCTTAGATTCAGTCATGACCTACTACACATACACAGCCCCTCAGAGCTGGCTGTTGCTCAAGTAATTCCATGTCTTCTGCCCTCTATTGGCAACAAACAACCCCATGTACCAGTAGAGGTTGGGGACTGACCTGTTGGAAAGCAGTGTAGAAGAAAGGGACCTGGAGGTCCTAAGTGGACAGCAGGGTGACCATGAGCCAGCAATGTGCCCTTGTGGCCAAGAAGGCCGGTGGCATCCTGGGATGTATCAGAAGGGGTGTGGTTAGTAGGTTGAGAGAGGTTCTCCTGTCCCTCTACTCTGCCCTGGTGAGGCTGCATCTTTAATACTGTGTCCAGTTCTGAGCCCCCCAGTTCAAAAAGAACAGGGAACCACTTGAAAGATTCCAGTGTGGAGCCACAAAGGTGACTAAGGGAGTGGAACATCTCCCTTATGAGGAGAGGCTGAGGGAGCTGGGGCTCTTTAGCTTGGAGGAAACTGAGGGCTGACCTCATTAATGTTTATAAATATGTAAAGGGCAGGAGGATGGAGCCAGGCTCTTCTCAGTGAGATCCAGTGGTAGGACAAGGGACAGTGGGTACAAGCTGGAGCACAGGAGGTTTTGAGTAAACGTAAGGAAAAACTTTTTCACTGTGAGGGCGACAGACACTGGACCAGGCTGCCCAGAGAGGTTGTGGGGTCTTCTTCTCTGGAGACATTCCAAACCCACCTGGATGCATTCCTGTGTGACCTGATCTGGGTGATCCTTCTCTGACAGGGGGGTTGGACTACATGATCTGTCGAGGTCGCTTCCAATCCCTAACATTCTGTGATTCTGTGACAAGAGCAAAGTAAAAGCCCATAGTCCAAGCACGTATTTCACAAAGTAAATGGAGACAAACAGAGTAGCTGTTTTCTTACTTTGATATCTGAAGCTCTGCTATTCTAACATCACTATTTCAACTCTTCAGTTCTCCGTATTTACCCCTACAATCCCCCACAATCAACTGCAGCTAATTTCAGTGTGGTGCTTGGCTGTTGCCATGTAGTGATGGATGTTATTTCTATATTAAGGCTTTCAAGAAAAAAAAGACTGAAAAGACAATTCTATAGCCTCCCGATTAGAAGGAAGGGCTTTTTTTTCTGTTAACTGTGACACATTATTCTCCTAAAAGGAGAAACAAAAAAGTAAATCTAAGAAGTACAAAATAATTTCAGCATACAGTGTAGAAAGTGAGCTTCTCCCCTGTGGGGCAGCCTAAGCTCTGAAAAATAGTAAGTTCTTCATCCTCAGAAACTAGCAGGAGATTGCATGTATGGCTAGAAACTCGTTGCCCCAGAAGGGCTTGCATCAGAGTTTTAGAATATACTTTTTGAAATATTTAGCTTCAGCCAAGTAGTACTGTTGGAGTGCAGGACTGTAGAATTAAACAATAACAAGCTTGGTAAGTGAGAGTTTTCAGTTCTGAAAAGAGTTTTAAATTATATTGTCTTGAGAAAATGTATAGATTGAAAGTCCTTATTCAACTAAACAGGAATTGTCTGCTTTCTTACTTTACTCTCATGACAGGTATTATGAAGAGCACTTGCAAATCATGCAGAATTGGTGATATGTAAATATACACAGATCATCTGTATCTTAAGAATCATGCTTGGTACTCAGTCTGTAGCATCACTTACGTAAATAAATGTAGTATTTGTAAGAAAGGCTAAAATCCGTTTTCAGTACTACTGTAACCACACATCCCTGCAGTAACTACCACTTCCAGACAAAACTTACTTTTATTTTTTTTTTCTGACAAGATTGTTTCAAGGCAAAGGCATTTTCACATCTTCAGCTTAAGAAGGTAATTTTGCTGGACTACTGGAGAATCGGGAAGGGCTGGGAAAATGAGCACAAGTCACTCAGCTGCTTGGTTAGATGATAGGGTACTTTCCTCAGACTCTGTTCTGGGGGGTGGCATATGAGGTTTAAATTGTAGATAAATAGTCATGCTTCAGAGTTAGTAGGCAAGTTAGTGGGGAAAAGTCTGCATGACTGAGGTTTGGAATGCTGTTGAAATGCATACCTTATACCATTAGACCATTTGAATAACTGTACCTTTGTGTGGAGGCACAGAGAGTATTAAAAGTAACTGGAAATCCTTTGAAGCTCACAGTGTAGCAACTGCTAAGTCTTCCTTTTCTCACCAAAATGGTAACATTGGCAGCATCTCTAAGAACAGGCTCTCAGGACCGTGATGTTGAAGCTACAGCAGTAGAAAACAATGATCTTTGGAGAACTTAGCACGTTTGAATTGGTACTGGGTGCTGCACTGCAATGCTTTCACATAACCACACTTCCTTCATTTTTAAAGGCAATATCATCAAGTTAAACAGCAGGCAGACCGATTTTTCCTGAGGGTTTCAGTAGCAACACTGCTTTGGTTTCTCCAGTCACTGCACTAACAACAGCACTCGTGGGCAACTGTTTCCTTCTAAGAAAATCCAAGTGATCAGTCTCAGTATTGCTCGACGTAGGAGGTATACATCAAGAAGCCCACTCAAGGAATATCTTTGCAGCATCAAGACATAGGTGCAGTTAAAACGATAATGGACTTGCTCCTGTTCCTGCCTCATATGGTCCATCTGCACACCCTGCCATTCAAAAGCTGAAACAAGCCTAGAAATAAGCTTGCTTTTTTTTTTTTTAATAAAAATTAGAGCAGCAGTACTAGAACTGTAGCATGCCCTACACTTCCCTACACTTGTTTATCCTTTTACAGGATTTCTTACTGGTTTGGCACTGTAGTGTCAAGAGTAGTTCATTAAACTCTAAGTACATTCTGGTGTTGAACTTGTACATCTTTACATGTTTTCAGCATTCTGTTCTTGAAACATGAGGAAAACTCCAGAGCTGAGTAATGAGCAGTAGTATATCACAAGCAGTATTTCTGGGTGTCTCTGACCTACACAAATCCATTAGGACAACTGGTGATCTGCACTGGCATTACAGTTGTAGTGTTGAGACAAGTTATATTCCTGAGCTGATAAATATGATCATTTTCTTTTTAGAGAGGAGAAGAACGAGGAAGGTCCCTATGCAACTTCTTCATATCACCAGTAGAAGACAGATGTGATGGCCTGAAATGTTTCCATGAAATCAGTTCTTAAAGAACTAAATGGTCAATAATTCAAAAAGCAAGTCTTTTGGACTCATCTTGATGTACTTTAAAGAAGTCATGAGTGGGTAATTGCACTGAAATTATGACCTCTTCTGCCTTCCATAGGTTAATGTCCTTATACTATATTGACAAAGGGTTTAAGCCTTCCAAAACTAGCAATGGCCTTTATACCCCTTCTGTGCAAACTGTAGCATGGTAGCAAAAATATATCCTTGAGGTCACCTTTATGCAGGATGTTGATCTTTCCTAAAGAGTTTGTAAATACTTGTTGAAGTGAAATTTGATTTAAGTATTCAAAAATATTAAGTAAGTTTGCTTGTAAATGACAAACTATGAAAATAATGGAAATTACTTATTCTGAAACCATGGACAAATTTGCTGTGGAAGTTTTGTCTACTTCAGGGCTGCAGATCTTGCCTCTGGACTGTGTGTGTGTGTCTGTGTGTGGTTATGACGTGTTCCTGGAAAGGGAAATTCAACTTGTTTTGGTTAGTTAAAGCCATTATGGTTAAACAACTGTTTGCAAATTGGATTTCTGCTAATAAAAGAGTTACAGCAAGAGATTTTTCTTTGTGAGATACGACACTGAAATATCAGATGTGTGTTCTTGTGCGCAGTTATATTTTGTGTGGTTTTAATTTAATAAATACAAAAAACTCAATGTGTCCATTCATAATGAAGTCAGCTTGGTTCTAGTCTGGTTTTTGTGAACGATTGTCTAGTTACCTGACCTATTAGATGCTGGGCTCAGGTCAAATAAGGTCCTTTACCATATATAGCTCACTCTCCTAAATGAGACCTCTAACAACTACTTGATTTAGTTGTGCAGTCAAAAAAACCTGTTAAGATTAAGAGCTACACTGGTAAGTCCTCACTGTCTGAGAAGAGATGCCAGTATTGTCAGATCCCAACTGAAGATCAGGAAGGCAGAGTGCAGACTGCCTGCCTTCACCCTTTGCCTGACAGTTAATGCATCAGCAAATTCTTGTTAAGCATCCTACAAATTTTCCTCAAGTATTCAATAAGCTTCACAAAACTCTTCTTGGTAAAGAACTGCTGGATCCCCACTATGACAGATGCTGTTTATATCTCAGCTCATTCATATAGTTTATTGCTCCCTGAAAGGAAAAGGTTTCTTCAAGATGTTAAGATAGAAACAATATAGAAAGTTAATTTAGTAAAACTAGAAAAAAAAAAGTAAAATGGAAGCTAGACAGGAATTGGTATTTCCCTAGAGTCTGCAGGAACTCAGGCCCAGCTGGCTCATTCAAATCATCTCTAGCTCTGGTCCTAAAGATGAGTTCTGCAGTGGCACACAAACTAACGAGTACAGGGAAAGCTTAGAGTGTGTAAGAGAAAGCATTGATTTTTCTCAAAGACACTGGTGACTTAGTTTTAGGTCTTGTATCCCAAATTGGGATTTGTATCTATTCCTTAGAAGACAGTAATTACTATTGTCAGTTAACTTCAGTAGAACATTACCAGAGACAGAATAAACTACTTTTCCAAAGATGACCCTAGCTTCAAGCCCAGTTATATTTTATTATCCTACAGAAAAAGTGAATAATTTTCTCCTAAGGACCTGCTATTGTAATACCCTCGACCTCCTGAGCACAGGCAGGAGCAGGGTGCTTTGCTGAGCAGGTCAGATACACAGCTTTGCTGGCACACCAAGGACACTCACTTCCTGGTATCTGCACAAGGCTGACCAAGTTCATGGCAGTGCCACGTTTCACTCCATCCTTCCCAAGAGCTCTGAAGTGCTCCTGGGCTGGAGAACCTTCAGGACAAGCAACGGAAGATAAGGGACACCATTTACATCCACTTTTCCTAACTGAGGAAGCCATAAAGGAGTGCAAGGGAAGAAGCTGTGCCCGCCTGGAGACGTGGTTGGGTAGAGACCCACCACCACACACCCTTCCCCTCAGGCACTCGCAGACTTCAGCCCAGTCCCATGGCCCTGGCCAGCAGCACCCTGATGGACACACAGCATCTCTAGGAACCCCTCAGCACCAGCACTCAGCATGGCACCCATTGCAAACCCCTTAGCATAACCCAGCAGGGGCACCTAACCCAGCTGCCACCTTCACCGCAGCCTACAGCAGCTACTCTCCCCTGCCCCGGGGGAGGCTCATCCGTGTGGCCACCGGGCCTCCCAGGGACCTCTTGAGCCCCTGGGCACCGCTGGGCCCTAACCAGCCCATTGGGCCAGCTGGGTGTCCTCAGCTGGGGGCAGGGGGGCAGCCACGGGCAACCTGGCTTTGGCCTGGGCACTAATTAACTGGGATTCTCCCTGTCCTGGCAGCCTATTGCCGCGTGGGAGCAAAGAGAGATTGCATGGTGTGTAACTATTGCCCTTCCCTGGTGTTCATGTGGGTAGCTGTGGTGTTTGGTAGGCCCTAGTGCAACTACAGGGACCCAGTGCCCGTATTTTATGTTTGGGGTAAATGTGTTTAGGAATTGCTTTGCTGTGCCTCTGCCAGTCTCCCGCAGCCCTTGGCATGCCGTGCTGTGGCCCCGGGGTGCTCTGCACCTCTGCAGTGTGCCCTGACCCATCCGGCAGGCACCCCAGATGCCCACCTCTGGTCAAGCCTGAGGAGAACGGAGCAGAGGAGAGCAAATGGTGCCTGGAAATAGTGTTCCTGTAATGTATGCAGAGTAATTCCAGATGGAACTTTCCTACTCTGTAAAAATGGGCTTCTCAAGACTCTGAAATAAGTAATGTTTGTGTATCTGAATCCATGTTGTCATATTGTTACCAAATAAAAAGTCACTTTTTCCTGTACATTTTATATATTGTTTTTACATTGTTCTGTATATTTTGCTTCTCACTCTGCCTTTGTTCTTCCTATACTTGTAATTTCATTCTCTGTTTGTGTATTTATACCAACCCTTCAAGGTATGGTTTAGGGCTCGAATGGAGCAATTTGAGGCAGAAGTGAAGCACAGAGTACATCTAAAATTCCATGTTTTGCACCTCTTCTGTGTGAAACCTGAGAAGTTTGACTGAAAAGTCAAAACCCCGACTAGGATCTTTTTAAATGAAATGTGGGACATATCTCTTAGTTCTAAACTGAGACTCATTTGTAATGTGCCTGGCAGCCTCTAAACCCCTCTAAGTCCAGTTAACTCAGGCATCGGGAGCTGTAGTTGCATCTGGCATCCTTGCAGCAGGGCACCCCCTCCCACAGACATCTGGATGAGCTCCCCTTGCTCCGTGGTGCAGGACATCCTCAAAGAGCTGGGCAGTGGACAGGGAAGACGAATCGACTTTAACACACAGAATCAGCCTTGTACTGCTGTAGCTTGTAATAAAGTGTTTAATAGTACAGTATCAGAAACATTAGTCTAATAGAAAAGCTCAAAAGGTGAACACTGTATATGTTGCTTTTTACATTTTCAGTGGTAATTTGGAGACTGAAGGATTTCTGAAGGGTCCGGCAAAGATACAAACAACACAGAGACCGATTCTTGTCGGTTTAGAACCAGAAATGTGCAGGTGTTTCTCAGCAGGAAAAAGGAAAGCACTGACAGAATATGATGTACTAATTGTGTACTACACACGGTAGCAGATGTCCAGTGCTAATGTGCTCCAAGTGTTCCTTCAGAATAAGGACTCACCGGTACTGCAGGTTGAAACTTGCGTCACTCGGTTTAATTTTCTTTAGCATTCAGCCTATTAGAAATGCAGGGTGATTCATCAGCCTGGCTGTGTTTTTACTGCCTAGTTCTGAAAGGTGTCATTTACTGAGAGATGTTCATTTGCTGTACCAGCAATGACACCAGCAGTTGAAGCATTCAGATAACAAGTTTAGCAGGCTTGGGCAGGATGAGAAGTGCATCTAGTTTGAAGAACATAGCTGAGATTACTCATCCATCCATGAGAGGGCTTGCCCTGGTCTCAGCTAGTCACCACATTGCTCTGCCTATCTACCCCAAGGGATGTGCAGCAGCAGGGTAAGCACACAACAGGTCCAAGAACATGTACACTCTAAATTAGAATCAGTTCCTAGCCGTTGTTTGCACCATTTTTTTCCTAAATGATGTCATCTATGCTTTGCTGAAGTTATAAAATTTGCAAAACTGAGAGGTTAAAAGAATTGTACCAGCCTTTTTGTGGACACAAACTGTTCATAGTCACAGGTTGCAAGCTGATGGCATCTTTCCATTAGAACCAGGCTCCTGCATGGACTCCAGAAAGGCCAAAGTAATAACCTAACTTCCAATGAAAATTAAGATTATTATTACAGTACTCATTATATTGACAGGAGAAAAAATTAAGTTTGGGTTGGTTTTTTGTTTTGTTTTGTTTTGTTTTGAAGTAGCCATTAGGGAAGGATAGTTTGCCCTTCTTAAATGCAGATCCTAGATCACTACCACTTCCCCAGTTTTAAAGCTCTATGATTAGTTACTTGTCTTCTGATTTCTTTCATAAATCCAAAAGTCCACTTTTCCAGTGTGATAGTCATGTAAGAAAGTAAGTCCTAAGCTGTTGCAGAAAGCAACTGAGATCTATAGGGACAAGAAGAAATTCTGTTCTTGGGGAACATTAGCAAATCATAACAATAAAAAAGATTAGGGAGTTAGATGAGAACAAATACACTGATTCAAAATAAACAGGATTTTTTTTTCCTAATGATATTCTGCAGTGTTTTTAAGGGACTATTTTTCAAACAAGGGGGCAACATTGTCTACGTTTCTGGATACAGTTTTTATCTTAAAATAAATACCATCGTTAGTGACTGAGAACTGCAATTCAATGATCCATACCAGGAAGTATATGAGCAAGCAGTGACATACTTTTTGTATGCTAGAAAGCATTAATTGGCTTATGTATCATCAGCTTTCAAACAGGTATGCTGTTGCACCCCATCGCTATCACATTCATTTAACATTGGCTACCAATAATGATCTGTTGATAATGTTCAGATGATAATTTGTTTTGTAGGGATTCCAAAGTTTACTTCAGTTGGCTAAGAAACATTGCTCAAATCTCCTTCATCTTCAGGTGTGCTGAGAAAATGAGGAAGGAGATGGATCTGCCCATGTAACAGTTAGAGACCCTTGTGCTGTGCAGGCAGGGCTGTAAATCAGCATCTCCCTTCACTGGCAGGCAGGTACTGACTTCAGCACCAGCTAACGTATTTTGGCTGTATCAGTCTCAGAAGTATCATCATTTTTTTTTTAGAAAAAGCTGAGCAGGGATAACCTCAGTTAACAATGAGGAGCCTGTAACTAAAGAGAACAGGGCTTTCCCGGGCTTCATTTAGACAAATGACTGCTGCAGGGTGTAAGTCTCAGGACTTGCGTCTTCTGGAACTCAATTTATGTTTTTAAGGTTTTCTTTACCTTTGATCTTGCTTTATGAGTTCTTCATACATAAAATTATCCATTCACTTACTTCTAAAAGATCCCATAAACCATTCTTCAAAAACTGTAAGCCAAGGAAGAAGACTGATGGCAACATTTTTGTTTTCCTCTTTCATTCTTTAGGAGGTACCAAATTCTTGGACAATGGTAGCAGATAGATGTCCAAAAAATATTTTTCCAAAAGAATACTGCTCAACACAGGTCAGAAGTCAGTAAACATAACACAACGGTGATTCTGAGAGATGCTGAGATATGACAGGTTCTTTAAGTCTTTCTGAAAAGCAGGGCCCATATTCCCAAAAACATCTGTACTTGCAAACCACCCTTCCCAAGCAAAATGATGCAAATTGGTTTCCTTCCTTTCCTTTTTTTTCCTGTAAAGTAATTGCTATTTACACTTGTTACCAGGCTACTAACATTAGGAAATCAACTAATTATGCATGCACAATCATCAAATGGTGCACCAAAGAGAAAGTTTAGACATGCTGAATGAAGCAACAACGGGGAGAACACAGCTCTGTAACATGAAAGGCAGTTGTACTGTCAAAGATTTATCAGTTAGCTAAGGACACTATAGTCCATGTTATGGAATACTACATAAAGAAAAAAAAAAAGGGGTGGTGAAAAGGTATTATTATTTAAAACATGAGATTTCTGGATATAAAATCATATTAAGATTAATGAAAACTGTAATAGGTAAATTATTTTCAAATATTTTATTTAGAGAACTATGAACTATTTTCTAATAACGCCCTTTACATAGTTGCATCTATAGAAAGCTAGTGGAGTGAGAGCAAAGATGGAGCAATAAAAGAACCTTCCATCAGAAATGATTGGTTTACCTACAAAAGTAAACCAAACAGAAATAATAAACCAAAGAGAACATTACATAATTATTTACCCTATCAAATAGAAGTTCAGTGTCAGAATTTGGCGTTTAGGGTCGATTTGTGAGTGTAGGAAAATACAGTATGCAGTCAGTGTACAGAGCACGACACCTTTTTGTTTCTGTTTAGAGAGTTGCAAGTACAATGTAAACAGAGATATCTTCAAATTAACAGATCATAAGTCATTGAGCTGGGAGTGGGGGAAGCTATACTAGTTTTCTACATGTTTGGCAGCCACTAGCTTTTTACAGGCTGCCATAGATACGTTTAATTACATCAGCCTCTTCCTTGTCCAGGATGCCCTTGTCCACATAAGCATCAGCTTGCTGATCAATGAAATCTCTCAGCTTTGAAAGATCATAGTCTGAAAAATAAGAATTGATTTGCACCATGAGTCATTGCCATTATACTGGATCACCTAAGAATCAATGTCATTGCAAAGTTTACTCAACAAACGCACTTTACCCAACACAAAGAGGATTCCCTACAAGTGTAATTTGCAAAAGTAATTTTAAAAAACCCGAACCCCTGTGCTGTCTTTCTCCATGTCATAGTGCTTTTAGTATTCAGAAGGAATAACCATCTCTTGCTCTTGACTGATTGCTGACAAATGCAAAAGTAGGAATATTTTCTGGTCCAGAGATTTAATGTTCTAGTCTACGTGGCAATAGCTGTTGTTAAAACCCTATTATCTTCATAACAGTAAATGGATGCAAAAGGAAGTAAAATGACTGTTTCCTATTGAAATCCCAGTAAAATTCCCACTTCCTACAAATACCTGTTGTGAAAATTCAAGAAAGCAACTTCCTGAAAATAAACTGAAATAATACAATTCTTTGCTTCGATACAGGATATAATATCCTGACATGAAAAGTACTGCAGTGAGTAATATTACTGACAGAGCTGGTGTCAAAGTAGTCTTCATCAATCTTTGTATGTCAGCTGCAATACAGGGCTGAAAGACCCTTTCTCCTTTTCTGATAGGAGGGTGCATCTGTGCACCATGATTGACACAATGTGCATTAAACACACTTTCCCTATGCAAGAAAACATCACTAGTTTCCATGAAGAGAATTCTATTGTAGAGCAATCTTTCAAATAACTTAAAATGGTAACCTATTTTGTAGTCATAACTCTGGCAACAGATTCAGTATATTCATACCTAAACACAAGTTTCAGTTACATAATTTACTGCATAAAATGTGAAGCTTCATTTGTTAGAATCACAAATGAGTAGTCTGGAAAACATCAGTGTCTTAAGAGTTCATACTAAATTAAATGAATTAGTATCTTTCTCAAAAACAGATACATCCTGAATTTTTCAGTACGAATTATTCCAAAACCAGAACCTTCAGAATATATATATAATATGTAATATACAATAATATACAATATGTAATATATAATACTGAGTTTGCAATGTAGTCCAATGTATATCATCACACAGCAGTACGTGGAACGTCCTTCTTTCAAACTGTACATTCTTAACAAAACAGACAATAATGACTTTCTGTCTCTTAATGGGTGAGTGACCAAAATTGGCTAGAAATAGAAAGACATTAAGAAGCAAATTAATGCTTCTCATCATTTTTAAAACAGTAAGGCAATTTCATGTAAGGAATACAGCAAATTGATATTCAAAGCTCTCCACTGCTGCAGAGGTGTCTTCTCCATATCTGAGTTAATAGGAAATTTGCCATTTGCTGTATGGAGACCAGGATTTCATGCCTGGTACGTTACTGGAATTATTTAAGAGAATGTAACCTGTTTGTCTCTCCATCCTATCTGAGTAGTAGGGACAAATACCTAGCAATTGAATAATAAGGTTGTGAGATTTCATTTGTGTTGAGAAAATGAGAGTCTCCAGTCAAAGGTACCGTGGAATGGAAACAATTGGAAGAATGAATACTAAATTAATATCCACATTATTCACATTGAAATTCCTGGGTTTATTTTTCTTCTAGAATACTACTTACAAGTCTATGATCATTATGTAGAGATGTGAAGGTTTAATCACTAAACATTCTGTATGAGATTATAACCATTCATGTATTACCCAATTCTAGCTAATTTGTATATCTCATGGCAATTTAATTTGGGTTTTTTTCCTAGAAACTGGTAACTGTTAATATTTAACACTTATTTACAAGCTATTAATTTGGACAAATAATTATAAAAATCAGCTTTGGTTTATATTCACAACAGCTGCAGCATTACGTTGAGCTATGAAACTGCTACAGTAAATGAAGTGAGGTCTAATTTGCATATTCAAATCAAGTCATTTGCCATTGCAACTAATTACAGAGTTTCCTTTCATTTCTAAATGGCTACTGTTAGTGTTAGGAAACCATAAACTACCTAAGCATCCTGTGAAAAATCTGAGCATGCTATTTGAGCGTATCGGTTAAATGACTCACGTTCTTTGAAGACTAAATGCAATAGAATACCCAGTAGCTGATGTCTACTCGTGGCTTTGAGGGCATTAAAGATCAAAGCAGGTCTGGGAGATGCTAATAGGCCCAAAGAGCCAATAGGTTGTTTATATGCAAAATAAACCTTGGACACAAAAGCCAATCAGGCCACTATCCAGGCTTCTGACATGTTTCTCTTTAAGTAATACAGGCTACTCAAGTTTACTTGCCTCCTTAATAGGCAACTGATATTTTTAAACTGTGAAAATGCAAATTATCATTTCCAGGGTCATTAGTCATTGAACAAATAATAATTTCTACTGAAATTCATACAGAGTTAAGGAGCTACAAACATTTGGCTGAAGAAAATCTAAACCTCTTCAAGTATACTCAGTGAGTAAAAGGATCCATGAATAGGGATGGAAAAGACCAGCCATTTTAGTACAGAAATTACTCTGTGAATCACTTTTCCACTAGCTCCCAGATGCTAGCTGGAAGTGGAGACATGATTGATGAACACATCAATACCACCTAATCTTCTCCTGGAGAAACACGGTGTAATGCTTTCACGGTTAGATAAGCTTACCCTGTCTGCACTTCCTTTAACATCATCCCAGGAGAACTGAATTAGCATTTTACAAAAATAAGAAGTACGGAAAGTCACAATAAAGATAATGTATCAAAAGAGGAAGAATACTATTCTAATTTTGTCATAACTGACACACACTTTAAAGCCTGCATCCATTGCCAGAGGACAATAAAGATATTTTAGTGCAAATTGAAATCCATCTACGCAGAAATCGTACATCTTAATGCATTCACAGGCAGATAGAATGCTATTGATCTGAACTCACAGGCATTTTCAGACTGCAGCAGTGCAGAGGAAAGGTTACTGTGAAGAGGAGTGAGAGGCTATCCAGTCAGTATGTGTGATACAGAGAAATAATCACCCGACTGAGATCTAATTGCTATAATGAGTACATTGACAAATAGAAACGTTTATTGGAGTTGGCTGGAAAACTCTTGAGCAAATATGTATGCCTGCTGCTAATTGCCATTGCTGCTATTGTGTGGAAATGATTTTAGAGTTGGAAATAAAAATGTCAGCATCCTTCCTATTATAGAGTTTCTGTATAGGAAAGTGGATGTGTTGGGCTGTAGGCACGCACTGGTCTCTGAAATGTAATTCACATGCCCTCCCACTCACAGAGAGTGTAGCTAGATTACCCAGGGCTAATCTCATCCCAGATCCCCCTCTGCTTGGCTAGTGCAAGAAGGATCCTTCTGGGCAGGTGCCAGTCATACCCCAAGGATGGATACCTTGCCTAGAAACCTTCCACTTACAGAGCGGGTGATAGCAGAAGACCCAGCAATGGCAGAGAGGAGAGATAGGATGCTGGTTTTGTGTAAGATCTTGAGGGTAAAAATTGTATGGATAAATAAAGACCTGTGAAAAATAAGATAGAAATCCTGCTTCTGTTAGGTCCTTCCCTGCAGCTCTCACACAGCCCTGCCTTAGAGGAAAAGTCAAATGGTGGGGCAGCTGGTGAGCAGAACCTGTGCAGCTACCTCAGACACTGCTCCCCTTCTACAAAGCTTTGCATGTAAGACCTACAAGTCATTAGAGTTGATTTCAGCTGTAATCCAATATATTACAATGCTAGTGACATAAGTTTGTATCTATCTTAACTATTTATGGTTATGAAACAAAACTCATTGCTGTTTACCCTGGCATGCAGTGCTAGCCAGAGCTTTTCTAGCCAGATCCAGACACACAAAATACTTTTACTGTTATTTAGCTTGTAACGTAATGCTAAGTTATCCAAAGCAATTTAAATTACATGCTTTGTAATGTATATGGTGCCCACCCCAATGTCAACGCTTTTTACCTCATACCTTCTTTGTTACCTTGTTTGTTGTGTTTTTTTAGCCATTCTATGTTCTTCCTGATGGCTTCCAAATATGCCTCAGCTTTCCCTAGAGAAAAGGATAAGAAGAAATCAGGCACTTAATCAGTGATGGATGCAGTTTTCCTAACTGGGTGAAGTTGCCCACAACGGAGTCAGATTAAAACTATTCTTAGTTTCTGTTCAAAAGCTGAGTCCTGCCAACCTTAGTCAGGCAAAATTCCCACAGATGGCTAGCAGGTTTTGTCTGTGCAAGATTAGTCACCCACAAACTTAGGATCATGTCTTTTTTAATCTGTATACATAGCTTTTGGTGGTATGCACAGATACTACATACGTGAATTAAAGTCACCCTGTAGCTTTTTGATCATCATAATTTTTCAGCAAAGATGAAGCTGTTAAGACAGCAAGGAGTGACTTAAATAAGACTGAGAGCTTTGACTATCTGCTCATGTATAAAGTGTCAGAAAACGCCTCCACATGGTAGTACTAACAGCATAGGGCAAGTCTAAGATTGTGATATTTTGGGAAGACAAGTTGAAACACAGCTACTTACATTTACTGAGAAAAATGATGTATTAAAATTACTGTGACAACTCCTTGTTATAGCTGAAATTTTAAAGTGATGGCTATTTTTGGACCAGAAAGCACACGGGATAGAATTAGTTCAAGGATTATCTAATAAGGCCCCTAAGGAAACACTCCAGATGATAGATTTTGAATTCTTAACTTTACTGGAGCTTTATTGATGTAACGTTCTTACATTTGTCAGGAAAAACCCCAATCTAGTGTAGTCAGCATGTAAAAGACTACTGCTGCCAACTATGAATGTTTGGTCCCATTAGTAAGTGCACACAGTGTTAGATATACTGTAATTTTTGAGGCAGGAGTGAAGTGTTAGCTTTATGGTACACTGCTCTGTGAAAGAGCAAAGGGCATTGCATGACGAGACAGAGAACTAAAGACTGATCCAGTTTGAACTTCTAAAAAGCTCAACATTTTTCTAAAGATAAAGGAAAATAACCTGAACCATACAGAGCAGATAAATCTTCAATAGACAAGCAAAATATGTCATTTATCACTTCCCATGGCTAGGGAGGCAGTTTTTCTTTACTATGAAATTAGACAGCCATCTTAAGCTATTTCACTCTTCTGTGCCCAAATAACTACTGCTGGAAAAAAATGCCACCTTCTATCTGTGAGTGACTAAAAATTAATGTATGTCTGTGCTGCCCACAGGACTGAGACAGGTGACCAATGAACTACAACCTACTGTAGCCTTGATTATTTCAATTTATTACTGAGCATGGTGCAGAGAAAATATGTATGTCCAAAAAAAGCATGTACATAAAACAGCATTGGTGCAAAATAGATTATAAGCAATATTTTTAACCAACTGGCTACAAAGCATAGGTGCTTATGATGGATCCTTAGCAATAAGAGCCCACTGACAGGTTTCTGCATCAACAAACATCCTCCTTCAACAGTTCAGCACTGTAAGGAGGCACAGTGTGCTCTGCAGATTTGCTTTGAGATGTAGCAGCTGATCTGCACTCCATGAGAGAGTGACTTCAGCCAGTACAGTCTAATGTAGCATAGTGTATGGCTTTACGTGCCATGCTGAGCTAACTAGGATAATAAAATTACTACTGTGCTAAGTTTGATTATTGAGACAACAACTTACTTAGGTTTTCAAAGTTATGTATGATGACACTTAACCTCTGGCAGTGAATAATGCAAATTGTTTCACTGTGCAGAGCTTCTCAGTACCCTTCAGTACCAACGTGTTCTAAGGTGAATGAGAGAAATCCATGGGCACACTCAGAATGCTGAGTATCCTGATGATCTGATTTCACTGATGCAAAGAAGCAAAACCTCTCTGCACTACTGTGTCAAAATGTGTTTCATGCTGCTCTCAAAAGGGGATATGAATTCTGTGAAAGACTATGGCCTTACTTAGCAAGGGATATAGTTTCATATACTTAAAGGTAAGCTA
The DNA here is from genome assembly GCA_025345505.1 of Todiramphus chloris collaris. Classification (NCBI taxonomy): domain Eukaryota; kingdom Metazoa; phylum Chordata; class Aves; order Coraciiformes; family Alcedinidae; genus Todiramphus; species Todiramphus chloris. Next base: position 975,644 of record JANVCC010000036.1, read on the forward strand.
ATAAGTGCTCTTCTGAATCAAGCTGTTTTGTGCTGACTCCTAGTATAACTATAAACTATATAACTATAAACTGAAGATATTTATGTTAACACAATGGATAAATGATACCAAAGACAGCAAAAGATTCCAACCGTTTAGAGCATACGCATGCAGCAATAGCAATGGCTAATTTGTACCTCTGGGTTTTTCACTGTTTCCTGCTGCATTTTGTTCTTCATTTTTTGTAGAATCCTTTGAAATTTCATATTCCTTTTCCATTTTAGCTGCTTCTTCCTTTGTACTGTCTGCTTCTTCACTACTCTTGTCTAAAGAAATAACAGTAAGAGCAAATTTGTATTAAAAAGCACTTTAAATCACTTCAATATGATCTTTAGGAAGTAAAACATTTTGACTGATGATCGAGGAAGAACCTCATTGGAGTCTGTCTCAAAGTAGTTTCTAAAAGTCATCTCTCCCCTAGACCTCTGGAATCAGGAACACCTGGTTCTGCTCTCACAAACACATGACTAAAATGCAATAATATGTAGTTCATAAAGGCACTTTACTCTGTGCAAAGAAAAATGCTAAGAAATTTGCATTTACTAGAGCCAAAGTTGACAATGAATGATTTTAAACATTATTATTTAAGTCTTTAAAAGCATTGATACAGCTTGCTTTTCTATATATGTAATGTCTGGACTCCACTGAAGAAAAGGACAGTGAACACACTTCTCAAAGACTGGACAAGTAAATAAAAATTCTTCTCTTTTGTGTTTAGACATCCAGGCTGTGGCTACAGGTTCTCAAGGGACTGAGTCTTTAATGAGCAACCTGGCTTCCAAAGCAACTAGCATGCTTTTAAATGAATAGGTTAAAAAAATGTGTTAGAGCAGGAGAGAAAATTGTATAAGTACCTGCTGGTAGCTTTGTTCTGGTTTTAGTGGAAGGGTTCTCAAGCTTCTTCTTTGTCTGCTCAGCTATCATTGTATCTAAGTTTTCTAGGAATCAAGGCAAAACAAAACCAAACTCCAGTTATTCTTCAACAGATAGGACACAGAATCTATGCTATATTCTCTGCAACATCAGTCTGAATGATCAGTAGAAATCTAAAAGAACAGTCTTCATCTTTGCCTATGAAGAATGCAGAGCCAACACTAAAAGAACAAACAAATAGCTCTTATAAAAGAGTTATTATTATAAATAATATTTCTTATAAATAATATTAATAATATTTCTTATAAAAGAAATAATTAAAAAAAAAAAGACACTTGGTGTACCAAATAAAGCCAATATCCATAATGGCAGTAATGCATATACATTCTTATTATTTAAGTCACGTGGGTCACAAAATATAGATAACTGTAACTGTAGCAATTTAACCCAATGAAAGCAAAGAAAGGGTTTAATTAACTTTACAAAGTATATAAGACTATGAAATATGTGCTTTGTCCTGGTGGGAAAATATTATTCCAAACTGCTTCTCTGTCTGGATTTTATATGGTGAAAAGAAAGTCTAATAAAAGTTTTAAATTATATTTTGATAACATAGATATGTAAAACAAACTGACTAAACCAAATATTTTTTCAAGTTGCTAAAGTCAAGCCTGAAAAGCCAGTAGACAGCTGTGGCCATGTCTACAGCTCTAGAAACCTAGAAAATGTTTTTCTATGCACATCTCAGGGCTGAACTCATCTAATTTGAAAATAAAAGCACCTTTTCTTCAAGATGAATGTTTCAAGTACAAACATCATATGCTTATGTGGGGAAAAAACCCCAGGCTTTATGATACAACACGTAATAGATATTCAGAAATACAGATCATCATACAGTCTGCCCTTTTTCCTCAGTCATATTATGGACATGCTGTAGAGTTTTCTTTATCAGCTTTTTTTTACCAGTTCAGTTAAACATTGATAGATGTCAGGTAGTTGGTGGAGTATTTTTGAGACACTTGGCTTTGAATTGTCAATATTCCCTTTATATAAAACACTAAAATGTTCAGGATGAGATGTGTGAACTGTGGCAGAATAGATATTACAGGGCTAGTAAATACATTTGATTGTATTTCCTGTGTAAGGCCAACATTTTATCAATCACCCTGGAGCATCTTTCTCCCTCAGAAAGATACTCAGCATTGAAACCTAAAGATTAGTGTTTCAGCAAGCACATCCCTCTTCATGGCAGATCACCACAAGCAATTCTGCCTACTATAGGATGAGAAATCACATAATCCTGTCTGCCTGAGTCTTCCATATTTTGTTGTTTATATGGAGCTAAAATGTAAGCAGGTTTTGTTAGTACCCTGCCTGACTGCACCCTGTCCATTCTGTACCACATTAGGGTTTTTTTGTGAAAAATATTTTCATTTGGTGCATTTCATGTGATTTCTGACCTTGTCATATGCCCTATGGTCTGGGCCAGGTTACAAGGTGGATTAGACACACGGATGAAGAAAAAACGAAGCTAGAATTATAGTGGTGGTATTGATGCCTCACTAATCACTTGATCCAAAGCTTATTGAACAGACCATAAACCGTCTTTTCAGCTGAGCTTAAGATACTATTTTTTATCCATACTAGTATTCCAGCAGGAATATAAGGATTTCTCTGATGCAAGAGCCACCATTTTTAGGATAAGATTATACAGCTAAGAGCTTAAAACCCTTTGTAAATTCAAGTGAATAGATTATTCTCCTTCACTAATTCATGCAAATGCAAAAATGTCACGGATTGTAGATCTTAATCCACCAAAATCTGTTAAATTAGTCTTAATTTTAAGTGTAAACATAGAATTTTAAAGTAAATAGGAGTATTTAAATGTTTAAAATACCACACATATGTCAGTGTATTGATTCCTAAGTGCCTTTTGTGTTCTGTCTTAAAAGTGTCTGCATTTAGGTGCTCCTGCAGTAAGCTTGTAGTAGCAGAGAACAAAAAGACTTTACCACAAGATGGATTTATAACCCGCTTGGACATCTTTAGACTTTAATGTCTGCATACTGATAATATTTCCAAATGTTTTTATTATATTGATAGACTGTAGTGTTTAAAAGTTGTATACATATCCACACACAGCATGTTCTGCTGAAGGCAACAGGGTTTATAGTCCTTCATTACTCAGTTACTTCTATAAATCTCATCAGGAATTCTACAGTTCCTCTGAATCTTTTGATTTGACTAACAATTTCATTTGACTTCAATATATGAATAATAAACAATATTGATTACTACTTTGTCAAGTGCAGTAACATGGTAATATGGATTCTTTTCCAGCCATATGCATTGAACAGCTATCTGTATATGGAGTAAAACACCGTAGTGTTGACCACTAATGAGTCAAGCTTTGCCACTAAGGCCAGATTGAGTATGATAGCGAGCTTATTAATTTTCAAATTAATTTGTCAGTAAAGCTACGGACAAGTTTATATGAAAGGCCTTTTAATAAGGACTACATTTTACAGGAAAAATATTGAAGCTATCTTGCTAGCTTGCTAGCTGGATGGCACATCAACATGAATCTCAAGGTTTCATAAGCAGTCATGTTTTCTGCATGACAAAGAGAAGTTAACCTGTTCATATTTGTGGAGATCGGCTGGTGTACCTACATGTATATCATAGAGAGAATATTACTTGAGAATCA